>BDMV01000012.1:37002641-37142875 GCA_008326285.1 Oryza officinalis | reverse complement strand
GTAATGTGTTGTAGGACTGTGTCTTGTGGGTACAGTTGTACACCTCTGATCAGAGTAAAACTATTCGAATAGCCGTGCCCGCGGTTATGGGCGATCAACCAGATTCACCGTGATTAGTTGAACTCTTAAATAATTTGACTTAATGGAAATGGTTTAGTTCAGGTGGATGGTTGGGCCTGTCGCAACGTGGTGTAGCGTTGGACAGTGATGGTTTAATTATGACTAATTAATTCAACTGTTTTACTGTTTTCAACTATTGTTTTTAAATGCGTATTTTATGCAAAATAACCATTGCAGCTCTCCTTTGTTATTACTTGCATCATTATTTTCCTTTCCGGTATGACTTGTTGAGTACAGTGGGTAGTACTCAGTCTTGCTTTATTTTTTCCCCACACCAGAGTTGGAGGTTGTTTCAGAGGAAGACTTTTCAGAAGGGTAGGCTTGTTGCTACCGTCGAGGAATGTCTGTGGTTTGGAGTCGCTACGTTGCGAGTGTTTAGTTTATTAGATTAGTTGTTTCCTTTTTCCGCTGCAGTTTTGTAAGAGATTTTTATTGTTTTGTAAGACGTGGATCTGTATGGCAACTTTGTCATTTGTGTACCCTGGCTGGTCTTGGACAGGGATTTTAATACACAATTTGCTTTGGAAATTCTGGTAGTGAATTTCTGGGCGTGACAATGATGATGCCATAGATCACAATTTACGTACGTACGGGCCAGACGAGGACATTGTCACGTGGCCGCACCATTGAATGCGGTGGATCGCTACAGCCAACCCGCTAATAAGCTTGACACCAACTCAACAAACAACTGCTACATGCATAAATATAATGTATACTCTGTCTGCCGTAAAATATCGCTATCTTTAGCGATGAATTAACTATATTTTCTCTTTATTTTGTATGTTTAGTGATCGATAATACTAAATACTCCTATATTCAATGGCCTAGTGTAGTGGGCTGGGGAGAGAAGACCCCTCAAGGTTGAATCAATATACCACAATCTTATATCAAATGGATAAACCAGATATCAGTGAGAAGACATATTTTGCATTTGGAGGCTTTCTTGCATATATACCTTTTTGAATTCTTTTTTATAGCTCAATTACTCACTTATAAAAAGCTTTAGGATTGGACTTAATAATGAAACTAATTTGATTTTATAGATGTTATTACTTTTTTACAAACTTATTATATTTAGAGATATTTGACTTAGGATAAAAAGACCAAAATATATATCTTATGATATGAAACGGAGAAACTATTAATTGTCTATGCTTATATAAAAATCATATATGTAACGGCGCACGTGAATCATCATGCTAGCTAGTGACACACATGCATGTAGCTGCCCCACGCATATATAGGCCGCTCACGTCCATGTAGCTTTCGTCCTGTGACTATATAGTCGAGATCGATCACTAATTAGGCAGCGTTCGAATCAGCTGTTCGGCAATAATCCGCCCGGATTAATGTCAGATTATTTGTTCCACGCTTCCAAAAATATTAGTTTAATATTAACTATTTTCCCACGTAATTTTAAGTGAAGCTACAATTTTAGGACAGCATTGCATTAATATATAAAATTTTGAACTTATAACAATTGTATTTAATTTGTATGTATTCTATATATAAATATATCGATTGATTGCGAACTGAGCGTAACTCAACTGGTCAGGTTTCTTGTGGTGAAACCAATCCATCGGGATTTAAATCCTAAATTTAACACGGCTGCTCGCATGTACCTTTCAACAACGAGACGCTTAAGATGACTTCTAGGAAAAATATCGTTTGATCTACATATATAATTATAATATGATTTAATGATGTAATTTTTTTGATTATGTTATGGGCACTGGACCTAGAGGATACTACGGTACCCTCGAATGAATAATACCACCTCGCGCGCTATATATTGTAGCACCGGTTCCTGTAGCATATATAGGTTAGAGTTAAGGATAAAGTTAGTTTAGGTTCTTTTTAGTGGTTAAGTATTGTCATCTACGTAATGATGGGAGTGCGTTTATTTTTGTTAAACAATTAATAATCCTTATATAGATAGCAATAACCCATAAGAAAAGAAGCTAGACTAACCTTATCTTTAACTCTAATTAACCGACGCTAAAGGAACCGGTGCTACTACCTCCGTTATAGGATGTTCTTTTTTAAAAAAAATTAAACCTGATAATTTTTGACTAATAATCATACTAATTATATTTATGCTAAATATTATGTAGGTTATATTACTAGATTTATGTTTTTTAAGTATTTTCATATGATGTTAATTTTATATTCATTGAAAACATAACAAGAAGTAAATTAATGATCAAATTATGTTATTAAAAATCGTGTTAAAAAATATAGTAATACGGAGATAAGTATTTGCCTTGAGTTGGCTACCCGTGGGTTTTGGCCATAGGCCCAGTGCCCGTAACAAACCAACATGGTAATGTAGGCTTCTATGCTTATTTTTCCAGCTCTCACAGTAACATATATACTACCAGGTAGAAAGAATATTTTCGCTTTAGAGAACCATTAGCTAGCTACTAGTGCCATGCTTGCATCCCTTTGTTTATTCATGCAGTTTTTCAAAGAATTGATTAATTGGCGGTACAGCTAGCTACACTAGTACATCTTATCATCTGTCACGGGCTCAATTATGCCTGAACTACTTGGGCCGTCAAAACGAAGTCATCTCAATCGGGCATAAATTTGCACCGTTGTAGATGTACTCGTACATTCATACTCTAGGTCCAAGTACATATAACCCGTCACCGATGACACTCATATGTGACGAACACAGATTTAGGCCCGATTGAGGTGACCTAACATATCTCAATCGGGCTCATATACAGAGCCAGTCAGAGATAAGGATCATCGGTGACGGGCTTCAAAGATGACCCGATTGAGATGATTTTAAAACCCGTCACCGATGACTCATATTTATGTCGGGCTTTTATTGATGCCCGTTAGAGATAATTGTGCGCCCGTTAGATATGTCGGTTCATTGGCCCGATTGAGATATATTTTGCACACTATAAAGAGACCATCCGACTGTTGTCTGAAGTTATCCCACTATTCACTATTTTTGTGGGAGGTTGAAGGGGGCGAATTTTTGTTATTTTTTTCCAAAGAAAAACAGAAAATCTTAGAAGTAAGTAAAAAGACAGTAATAATTTTTTTTAATTTAGTAGAATGTTAACTAATATTTTATTAAATTTTGCAGCGATGGATCGAAGTTGGATGAATGCGACAACTTTGAAACGTCATTGCAAGGAGTATAGAGATGGCGTTTTAAGTTTTATGAACGTTGCGGAGGAGGATAGGAGAAGAAGAAATAGCAAATACATGTGTTGTCCATGTAGAGATTGCACGAATGATATTATGTTTAGCGGAGAGGAGGTACACTCTCACTTGATACAACGGGGATTCATGAAGGGCTACACATGTTGGGTGAAGCATGGAGAGCAAAAATCGGGTAGTGGTGCAGCTGCAGACAGAAGTGATGCAGACAATCATGAAGATGAAGATGAGCATGATATGTTTATACCATCTCCATTGGACGGTGAAATGGTTGATGTGGACCCTGATATGTTGCAAGAGATGTTACGTGACGTTGAGGAGCAAACTCACAACGAGAGAGATTCCATGAAGTTCAACAGGTTGGTCAGTGAATCTGAGACACCTCTATACGTCGGATGCAAGGCAAAGCACACCAAATTGTCAGCTACCTTGGACCTAATGAAACTGAAGGCAAGTAGTGGATGGACAAACAAGAGTTTTACGAAACTTTTGGGAATATTAAAGGTCATGCTTCCTGAAGAGAACACATTGCCCGAGACGACATATGAAGCAAAGCAGGTTCTGTGTCCCCTAGGGTTAGAGGTCCGTAGAATTCACGCTTGTCCAAACGACTGCATATTGTACCACAAGCAATATGCGGACCTAGATGCTTGTCCTATATGTAAGGCTTCTCGATACAAGCAAAAAAAAAAGTGCGGGGGAGAGAAAGAAGTCAAAGCGAGGTGGTCCGGCAAAGGTTGTGTGGTATCTACCTATCATTGATCGCTTCAAGAGAATATTTGCCAACCCCAAAAAAGCAAAGTTAGTGCGTTGGCATGCCGAAAATAGAAGGAACGACGGTTTGCTAAGGCACCCTGTGGATTCGATTCAATGGAGGAATATTGATCGAATGCACAAAGACTTTGCTGCCGATCCCAGAAACATGAGGATATGTCTGTGTACGGATGACATGAATCCTTTCGGAGATATGAGCAGTTCTCACAGCACTTGACCAGTTCTTATTGCGAACTATAACCTCCCACCATGGTTGTGCTTCAAAAGGAAATATATTATATTGTGCTTGTTAATCCAAGGTCCGAAACAACCGGGCAATGATATCGATATGTTCTTGGAGCCTGTTATCGATGATCTTGAGATTCTTTGGAAAGAAGGTGTGAAAACCTGGGATGCATATGGTCAGGATAACTTCAAGCTACGAGTTCTATTGTTCTGCACCATTAACGACTATCCTGCACTAGGTAATCTTTCTGGACAAACCGTGAAAGGAAAGAAGACTTGCTCTAACTGTATGGAACATACACGCAATAGGTGGCTTAAGAAATCAAGAAAGATGGTTTACATGGGTCATAGGAGATGGCTCCCACTACACCACGCCTTTAGAAGAAAGAAGAAAATTTTCAACAGTCGGAGAGAACTTGGAACTGCTCCCAAGGATTTGTCTGGAGACGAAGTCCACGACATGGTCAAAGATATAACTAATGAGTTTGGGAAGAAAAGAAAACGTGGCAAGACAAATGATAAGGGTATGTGAAAGAAAAAATCCATATTTTGGTGGCTACTATACTGGAAAGACCTTGAGGTCCGGCATTGCATTGATCTAATGCATGTAGAGAAGCAAACAAAACTATGTGATCCAGCTTAATGATAAGATGCAGGCTGATATTGTCAATACCCTGTGTCACTTGGAGATGTATTTTCCACTGTCTTTCTTCGATATCATGGTTCATCTCCCTGTTCATCTAGTGAAGCAAACAAAATTATGTGGTCCAGCTTTTCTAAGGGAGATGTACCCGTTTGAAACGTATGTGGGAGTTCTTAAGTCGTACGTTCGAAATAGAGCAAAACCGGAGGGAAGCATCATTGAAGGGTACATGACGGAGGAGGTTATTGAGTTCTGCATCGATTACATGGCCGAGACTGATCCTATCGGAGTTCCTACGTCTCGCCACGAAGGAAGGTTGACAGGCCTTAGCACAACAGGCAGAAAAAGAATTGTACCCGATCAAGCATCGTATGCGCAGGCTCATTTCGCTGTGCTACAACAAATGGCCGAAGTAACTCCATACTTTGAGGAGCATCTAGCGAAGGTTCGACAGGAGAACATGGGTCGATCAGATATGTGGATCAACAAAGAACATAGTACTTGCTTCAACGAATGGTTCAAGAATCGTATCGCACGGGCGACCGATGGCCCAAGTGAGATAATACGAAGGTTGGCAAGGGGCCCAAGCTGGGATGTTGACACATGGCAAGAGTACGATATCAATGGATACACATTCTACACCGTCAAACAAGATGACAAAAGCACAGTGCAGAACAGTGGAGTCCGTATAGATGCATATCAGGATCAAGCTGGATCGAACACATACTATGGCTGCATAGAGCAGATCTGGGAAATGAACTACAGGAGCTTCAAAGTCCCTTTGTTTCGTTGCAGTTGGGTGAATATCCGCACTGGTGTTAAAGTCGACAGGGAAGGATTCACTTTAGTGGACCTGGCCAAGGTTGGATACGCGGACGAACCATTCGTCCTAGCGAAGCAGGTTGAGCACATTTTCTATATACAAGACCTCGCAAACAAGAAGCTGCAAGTCGTTAGGGATGGCAAACGAAGAATTGTTGGGGTTGACAACGTCGTCGATGAGGAAGAATATAACCAGAATCTTCATGTGAGACCTCAGATCGACCTTGACGATGATCCCGAAGACTAAGTGGCATACGCTCGTTCTGACCATTCGGAAGGCATATCCTTGTAAATAGAGTCTTCGTAGTACTGTAATTTGCAAATTGATATAAGTAATGAAGTATTTTGTACCGGTGTCTTATGATTTGCATATTTTAATTTCATATGGTTTTTTAAAATTTAATAGCAAATTTACACTGTTTAAATAAGGCATAATTTAATTATAATATTTTTTAAAAATTTAATAGCAATTTTAAACTAATTTAATAAGGCATATTTTAATTTAACAGAAATTTTACACCATTTAAAAATGTAATAGCAATTTTAAATCGGGTATAAGTTAATTATAAATGATTTTATAACTTAAATATCATTATTAAATACAATTAATAAGGAATATTTTAATTCTATAATGGGATGAGCTTATCTCTATCGGGCATATAAATAATGCCCGTCAGAGATGAGGTTATCTCTATCAGGCGTAGTAGTTCTGCCCGTCACGGATGTATGTCATCCGTATAGGGCTTGTTATTTGTACCTGTCACGGATAATTGTCATCCGTATCGGGCTTAGTACTTGTGCCCGATGGTGATGACCTACGACTAGGTTTTCTACCGATTCAGATCTGATTCTAAGTCTCACTATTACTCCTTCACGTCGCCGCCTCCTCCCTCCAAGCGCCTCCTCACCGACCACCGCCGCCTCCTCCTCCTTGCCGCCGCCATCCTCCTCCTCCTCGCCGCCGCCGTCCTCTCCTTGACGCCGCCGCCGCCTCCTCGCCGCCGCCGTCCGCCTCCGCGACGCCGCCGCCTCCTCGACGCCATCCTCCTCCTCGACGTCGTCCTCCTCCTCAACGTCACCACCGCGTCACCGGTATGAAATTAGTTTGAATTTAGTGTCAAATTTGTTTGAATTAGTATGAGTTAGTATTAAATTGGAATGAATTTAGTATGAATTAGTATTTATTTAGTGATAAATTTGTTTGAATTACTCTGAATTAGTATTAAATTGGAATAAATTTAGTACGAATTAGTTTGAAATTTAGTGTCAAATTTGTTTGAATTACTATGAATTAGTATTAAATTGGAATGAATTTAGTATGAATTAAATTTGTAATATACTAATTCATAGTATAAATTAATATAGTGTACTAATTTAGTGTCCCAATTAATACTAATTCATAGTATTTCATAATATATTACAATTAGTATATTAGTATTAATATAGTATACATTTGATTTTTGTAAATATTTTTTGTAATACAATTCTGCACGTTCTTCTATATATATTTGCATTTCTTAATTACATATAAACTTGTTCCAATTTATAACTTAGTTTTACAGGTTTTGATGTATGTCGGCAGTTTGGAGAGCAAAAAAAAAGATGTGAATGACATATATATGTGAATGGGTTTGTGGATGTTAATGTATATATATGTTTGATTTTGTAAATTGGCTGTGAATATCTGATGGAATGCTGGAATATGCACTGAATTCGGAATGCTAGGAATGGGGTTGCTGGGACTGTCATTTTTTGCAGCGGGCATGGCTAGCAAAGGCCTGAGGCTAACCAAAAAAACAAATTTTATTTTTTTGCTGACTTACTCATCCCTGACGGGCATTTTAATAATACCCAAAAGAGATACTCATCCGTGACGGGCTCCAAACAAAGTCCGATAAGGATATAGACATCCCTAACGGGCTCTTAATCTAAGCCCGATAGAGATAAGTCATCTGAACCAGGACTATTTTGACTCAACAGGTGGGGTTAAATCTATCGGTGACGGGCTTTTTCGGAAAGCACGTTAGGGATAGGAGTCATCGGTGACAGGCTTAGTAGTTTGCCCGATTGAGATTAGTCATCCGTGACGGGGTCCTACCCAACCTGGTTTGACTTGTATTGCTTGGTCAATCTTATCTGTGACGGGCTACATTGTTAGGCCCGATTGAGATAACGTCCATCTGTGACGGCCTTGTGCCCGATTGAGATATTTTCTCACATCACTGACCTTTGCTCAGCGACGGAGGCCCGACCCGATAGTGATGAGGGTTAATACCCGTTAGAGATAGCCGATCCCGTACCAGTGCTAGCATTAACCAATAAAATCAAGATGCCTTGAATTATAATAAACTAGACAAAAACAAGCAGGGGAAGATTCGTCGAATGAATGCGTGGACAGATCAATCCGACTAATTAAAGGAGTGAATTAATTATAAGTATACATACATATGTAAAAAGAAATACACTGACATCTGCAAATACATATGCATATTCGATCAATCGGTCACGTCAGCGTATCATGACGAATCCCTTAAATTAATTGGTGGAGACGAATATAATAAGTTAATTAATCAAAGTAGTGCACTAACCATGAGTAGAGTAGTCATGGTCATGTAAATATATGCATGATCAACTCGATCTCTGGATGCTGGCCCCAGATTTAATCTACTACCTAATCCAATCCGATCAGCACCAGGCGCTAGCTTAAAGACCTCGAGCCAATAATCGCAGGACTAATCTTGTTTAAACAATCATTAATTCGTGTATAGTTAACTGAGCAAGTACTATAAGAGCAAAGATAATACTAATAGAGTATAAGTCAACTATAAACTTATATGAAAAAAAAAGATAAAAAAAAGTAAAAAAATATTGACTCTTATACAAGCTTATATACTTACTCTAAGATATTTAGTTATTTACATTAAATTTATAATAAAAGATTAAAAAAAGAGAAAAAATAGAGCAAACTTTATAGTTAATCTATTATACATGTTGGTTTTAGTATGAGGTAATAACCAATAGTTAGTTATACTATTAAACTTGTTATAAGCCTCTAAACACTTATCCCTAGGTGCCTCACATGATGAGATGGATGAGAGAAACGAAGAGAGAGAATAAGCCACCTCTTATATAAAGAGCAACTTTTACACAAACTTCAAAGAAATAAGAGCAAGAGACCAATAAATTGAATAGAAAACAAATAAAGTAAATTTAATATGATGTATTGGGATAAGTGAGTTAGAGATAATTTGTTATATATATTACCTCTTAATTAATAAGTTGATGATGTGAATAAAATTAGGGATGGCTTTTATATCCGCTATAAAACTTGCTCTTAATTAACCATTTGGATGGCATCCGGCGACAAGCTAGAGAGCTCAGTAATTAACCATTTAATATACTATTTAAGCACATATACGGCGCCGTAAGATCACAGCCCAACTTTATTTAATTATTTCATTTCTTCATGTCAACAAAACCCAGGTAAATGGAAGGAGTAGTGCAAGTGAAGCTTGCAAATTTACTACTTTAGTGCACACATCAATATCATTGGTACAGTCCGTAGCATTTAATTTTTTCACTATCCAAAATTAAGCATAAACTCAATAAGCTGGAAAGTTAAATCCATAAGGTACTATTTAATTTATGAGTTCTAACAGAATAACATAGGTCCTAGGGTGTATATATGACCCAAGGTCCACGGGTGAAAATATGCCTGCCCCTGCATTCCGCATACATTTTTTAAAATAATAGAAATTAAATGGTTTGCATACATCTCAGGGCTCTACCGTTAGCAACACATCCATCGAGTTTTGGCAACAAAAAGAAATTGAGGCTTCTTATGATTTAACTCCCGATTCAACTCCCGGCCCTCTTAGAAACAGATCTTATGATTTACCGCATGGATCTTTGCAAAGTCGAGATACAATCAACATAAAACATAATTCGATCACGAATAATGCTGGTACTATATTTTTTATGGCTAAATTTATTTCTTTTCCTTAAATGTGTAGATAAATTTAGTGTTGTATGTTAGTTTGTTGAGCGATCAACATATGACATTATAGTCTATGCTTAATTATTATTCTCTCCTTTTAAAGCTATAAGTCGTTTTGATTTTTATCATAGTGAAACTTTTTTAAATTTGATGAAGTTTATAAAAAAAATTAGCAATATCGATAACATTAAATTAGTTTCACTTAATCTAGCATTGAAATATTTTGATAGTATGTTTGTTTTGTGTTGAAAATATTGCTGTGTTTTTTTATAAATTTAGTTAAACATAAAATTTGATACAAAAATTAAAGCGTCTTATGGAGTATAAAACAGAGGTAGTGATTAACTTTTTAAGAGTTCTTATTACTATGGATTGTATATTGTAAAATGGCTTTGTCAATGAACTACCCTCCTCCGCTTGACATTTTCGGCATGTTGACAAGAGAGCGTGGGATGACCAAATTTTTAAACTCAGTTAGCCTTCTTAACAAGACATATATATCTGGCTGCATGATTTGGATAGCAATACCTAGTGAATGGAGACGAAACACTAGCTAGAAAAATATATATTTTTCAGTACACGGAGCGATATCTTAAACTTTTTATATATAAGAAAATTAAATGATCTGTGCGGAATCTGATAAATATATAATAGCTAGCAATGTAGATAAGATTTTTCCATCTCTCTATATATATATCGCGTTGGAGTTGATAATATATTAGTATTATCTTCTGATTCACCTACTTGATCTATCTGCAGGTCTTTTTTTCCTCTTCATAATTAAAACGCGTTTCTAATCCTCCTCTCTCTCTTTTTCTTCTCGATCAGCGAATCGTTCGAGGAGGAGGAGAAAAGAAAAGAAACACTACGTACAGAACATACAAATACTGATGAGATCTCTAAGCTGCACGTACGCGCAGAATTAATATGCACCACTAATATATATTAATCAGTTTAATTATTTGTAGTGTTTTGGATTTGGAGAAGTTCACGATTGAAACGTATCCCAACGCTTGAAAGTTGGATAGGCTAGTTCTTTTGTGAAGACTACATAACCCTTAATTTCTATGAGATACAATATGTTTATTTAGTGATAAAAATTTCGTACTTATTATATTAGTTGTTTTAATATGTTAAGGATGTGAAACCATTATTTATTGGTTGCATTATCCTCGCGAACGGAAAATATTTGCTTGCATAGTTGCATTATGCACGAAGGAGCTGACCTGTGTGCAGTGTGCATGCAGTACAATTAGCAATTAGGTACAGTTGTTGGTTGCAGGACCACGCATATATCCATCCATCCATCCATCCATTATCTTTTTCGATAATAAAATTTATTTCGATCTTTACTTCAGAAAACTATAATAAATTATTATAGTAGAGTTTGCCGGATAATTAAATCTGAATTATAAAATTACAAATTTATTAAAAACAAAAAATACTAAGAATATCACTCTAAAGACAAAAAAAATCTCCATCTGACCATCTATGGTTGGACATAATGTAGTGCTTAACCGTTGTTTCACCAACGGTTTATAAGTTATAGGCAGTTCTTATTTTTCTTAAAACAGAAGGGTTAATAACAATGATCACCAAATTAAGTGAGCACTGAGCAGTACATGCATGCTGCGTCCATAGTCGATCCCCTGCATTCCATTGGTAATATATATAGCCAATTAGCCAGCCAGCTATGGCGAATATATAAAGTCAATAATGGGGAGAAAACAATTAGCTCTTTCATTTGTACTCCCAAAGTCAAAAGGATGATATATTCAGACAACAGGGGAAACTCTGCAAATGTAAATTATTAAACATTTAAAAATCTCAAAAATATAATAATATATATGAAGAGAAATTTAATGCATAGTCTTTCAGGAGGTATCGACTTTCCATGCTAGTCAAAGGACCGTCAAATCCCTCTAATGAAAGTTATTTCGACGCAAACCTACCGATGTGATTTTCATACATCCTATCTGAATATTATGAAAGACAAAAATGCATATCCAGAGTTATTAAAGTTCGTTTCGAAGCATGTTCACTCGAGCGAGAATTCATATATTTGTAAAATTAAGAAATTGATGAAGAGCAATGTGGTACTGTACTCGTGTGTTTCTTCCAAGAAAAAAAAAGGTGACAAGAAATTCCTTTTGGCCCATTAAGCCCACTAAATTCAACGGCCCAATGAACCGGCCCGGGCCGCAACATCAGCCCATGTATCCATCGCCTTCCTCTCCTCCATCTCTCATGCGTCTCCCTCCGCCGCCGCCGCCGGCACCGACGCTGTGTGAGCTTCTTCGTTTCCTGCACCGATTCTCTCATCTCTCTCTTATCAGGATTTCTAGTTCCGATACTACTGATAGCAGCGCAAGATTTGGTTACAGATAGGAATTTTAATCCTTGTTTGTCAGCTAGAGTGTGGCTCAGAGTCATTTCTGCTGTGTGACTGTGCCGGCTCTAGAATGGGTCTCCTCAGCATAATCAGAAAGATAAGCGAAAGTAGAAGGTGATGAGGATTTTCATGGTGTAAGCTGATCCTCCCCTCCTCTTCCAGCTTCAAATGCCGATGCTTTTCTTGATTCTTGGGTTGTATGTTTCTTGATTTTCCAGGGTTTATATGTACTTTGTACCATTGGTTTGGTTGTTCTCGTTGTTCCTTTCATTTTCTTTGAGACATCAATGATGTGAAAATTTTTCCAGTGGCCTCCACAACAAGGGTAAGACAACAATGTGCTAAGATAAATGGTCAGGACACCAGCGTCATTAGCCCTACACTTGGCTTCAATATCAAGACCATCAACAACCTCTCCTTCTCTTAATAAAGTTAAAATATGGCATCACAAGGAAATTCCAGGATGATGATATGGTTGGTCATTTAAATGCTATAGTATCTCCGCAAACATACTGGCTATAGTGTTCTGAAAAATTTCGTATCAATTTAAGTACATGTAACATATGTGGAATGGTGGAAGTGGATACATCATTTTAGTCAATGGAGTGTGAGTTTACTGAGCTATTGATTTTTATCTGCTTGATGATACCAAGTGACTTCTCTTAACCTCTACAAGTATGAGGTATTAAAGTATGCTCCAGAATATGCTGAAACATGCTCTAGAATATGTCATCTTCATAGCACCCTAGCTTATTTAGTTCCATAAGATCAATTTTAACAAACATTTTCCAATGTGAGATTGTGCCATGGAGTGTCTAGTGATTCACATAGGTTTACAACTTCCAACAATTTTTTGTAGGAATTTCACCTCATATGGTCTGGCAATATAATAGGTAGAAATAGCACCTTTCGAAAAAAAAAAGATAATACTTTAGTAGGCTTGACTGTTTTCATTTTTTTTGGGGTGGACAGCATTAGTGTGCAGTGCTTTAGCTGAAACCAACTGAAGGTGGTCGCGAAGTTCTCTAGATATTATTCAACTAACATGTTATTATTATGTTAAGACATGACAATGATCAGTACCTACTTTGAAAATTTGATGATTGCTTCAGAAGTATGAGAGTGCACCTTGCCTTTAATGCTTTCGAGTGGCAAACACAGAAAAGACACCAGAAATCTAGAATTGTTACAGGGTTATATATTGTGACATGTTCAGGTCACCAAATTCAGAATTACATAAGGTGATTGTGGCAGGTACTCTCTGAACATATGGGATGTGGGTGGACAGAAGACAATACGATCGTATTGGAGTCACTATTTTGAGCAGACTGACTGCCTGGTTTGGGTGGTTGACGGTTCTGATATCCGAATGCTGAGCTCCACAGTCTGTTGAAGGAAGAGGTGCAAGTGATTTTAGCCACTAACTCTTATTGTTAATGGCACCCAGTTTCCAAATGGTATTCTGCAGTAGGAAACTGTGAAGACTGGACAATTTTAACTCACAGATCATGTTTGCGCCTTGCTGAATCTTGTGGTAGAATTCTTCTGAAAGGTAGTAATCCTTGGAACTTTGATTTCAGAGACTGGCCGGCGCATCGTTGTTGGTTTTCGCAAACATGCAAGACATTGAAGATGCAGAAATCGCCAAGGTAGAACACAATAAATTCTATTTACTAATCTTACCATCACACTGCTTGGCCGAGCTTCTGTCGCAGAGACATCTCATGATCATGTTCTGAGTTTTATTACGACCGGGCACAATAAGCGTCACCTGGTCAGCTGGAACTATGCTAAAATTAGAGCAAAGAAAACATAGTTTCCGGCAATCAGGGCTCCTAAGATTAGCAACTGCAAGACCCTTTCCAAGTGTTGTTAAATATGGTGAAACTGGGAGATGTTTGTTTGATCGACTGACTGACTGATGGGAGCTGTGGTTTTTGTTTGCAGGTGCTCAAGCTGGAGGCCATGGATGATGGCAGGGCAGCCGGCATTCTCAACGACTGAAGAAAAATCTGTAAACAGAAGCTTTGCTGCAATTTGTACACAGATCTGCAGATCTCCAGTCCAGTAGTATCAGTGCTCATCACTGTCACTGCTAGCTAATGATGCTGTTTGGCAACAAACCAATCGTAATGAAATAAACTGGATCAGCAAAGCATCAGCGTGAGTTCACAGCTTCATCACAGTCAGTGTCACTTGTAGCTAATGATGCTGTTTAGCAATCATCAAATCGTGATGATGATGGATCATTTGCACTAGCAGCAACACCAACAAACAGTATCATCACCATTCTTTTGACTGGTTATGATTCCAGGGCAACCAAGATTCATGACAAATTTGGGGGGCAACAGGCCAACAATTCGATGGATTTGACGAGAGCGGAGCACACTAATTCATTTATCAGAGCAAACACGACGAGCTTTCTTCTTGCGATCAAAAACACAGATGGGTAACCACACGGAACACACATACTGGACAGATAGTTTGACACAAAACTACGATAACGATCGGATGATGGTGATGATGATAGCTCGAGTACTAGATAAGATAACTTGGCCACGTGGGCCCCACCGCTCAGTTCCTCCAGTTCCCGTCGGAGTTGCCGCCGCGGCTGCCGTAGCCGCCGCCGTAGCCACCGCCGCCACCACGGCCGCCACCGTAGCCGCCGCCGCCGCCGTAGCCGCCTTCACGACGCTGGCCGTAGCCACCGCCGCCGCCGCCACCACCGTAGCCGCCGCCACCACCGTAGCCTCCGCCGCGCTGGCCGTAGCCGCCGCCGCCGCCGCCTCCGCCGGAGCGGCGTGACTGGGCCTCGTTGACGGTGATGTTGCGGCCGTCGAGCTCCTTGCCGTTCATCCCCTCGATGGCGTCGCGCATCGCCTGCTCGCTCGAGAACGTGACGAAGCCGAACCCGCGCGACCTCCCCGTCTCCCGATCGTTGATGATCTGTTCCAAACCACAACCCATAGTCAGATGAGATCCACCCAGATCTACACAAAAACCCAACCAGATCTGACGAACAAAACGCAGAAAAATCATGGAATCTGACGAACAGGTCGCAGAGAAAAAAAAAACCTTGGACTCGAGGATCTCGCCGAAGGTGGAGAAGGCGGCTTCGAGGGAGCGGTCGTCGGTGGCCCAGGCGAGGCCGCCGACGAAGCAGCGGTACTCAACATCCGGCGCCGCCATGCTTCCCACCAACCCCAAGTGTCCGAGACCCAAAAAAGAAAAAAAAAAAACCACACCAAAAAACCGAACCGGGAGGGGGAGGAGAAGCCAACCCACCTCTGAGAGAGCACGAGGGTGGGAAGCCGCCCTTGGGGTGGAATTTATAGGCGGATGAGGGGGATCCACAGCCGTCCAGATTGCATCCGACGGTGGGGATGACGAGCGCAGGATAAGGATATGAGGTGGGTGCCTTTGGAATATACGGGGAGTAGTAGTAGTAGTTTTCTTTTGTTTATTATAATATAATATGCTAAGCTCACGCCAAGTATCTACACGACTAGTACATATATGTTGTGGAGTGTGCTTTTTTTCTTTTTTTTTTCTTTTTTCTTTTGGTTTGCTGGTGTAGCAGTATGTCACACACGCCCATAACGTACATATTTTTGTTTGCGTGGGTAAACATGTAGGTTAGGCTAAGCATGTAGATGTAATTTACTTGCGTGTCAATACGTTTGCAAGGAGCATGTGTACACGAAGCGTGAATTTGTTCGTCCGTATGCGAATGTGACTCACCCACCATATATGCACGGAACACATTTTGTTTTATCATACCATTTGTAACTTGTTGTTACACAAGATGCTCACATTCTTCGTAAAACATGCGATCGAGCGTATTTTTACTTTGGCTTATGAGCATCGTTGATCGCATATTTTTACTTTGGCTTATGAGCATCGTTTTCTTGTGTATTTTTTATGTGGAGTAGGGCTTTATTTCGAGAAATATGTGTTTCTTTCTTTAGCTATGCTAACCACATACACATTTTGGTGGAGAGGATTCTTTCCTAGTATATGAGAAAATCTTGGTATATCATTTTAGTTAGAGACGGATTTTTTGCTGTATTTAAATATTTATTATTTAATGGAAAATTTTCTACTTTATTGCTAGTTTTCTAAGTATTTGTTATGGCCACTTCCATTTCCTTTCGGCACAAAATTATGTGGATAGATCTCTACTCATACAAATATTTGTGGATAGCCTAGCTTTTGAGGTTTTTAAGTACATGTTCCTGTTTAGATATCAATAATACTTTGGTTAGAAAAAGAATCCACTTTAAACATGGTAATCCATATCATTCCAGTCAAGATAATCATTGTTGTTTTTCTTTAGTAGGGGCTTTTATAGAAAACAAAATGGGACCTCCTTTTAGACTAAATAAAGTGGAATTTTATATCACCATCCATCATTACCCGCACCAGATTCACAAAATCATATCTAAACTTTTAGAAGAAGATATATTCATATCCATCCATCTATATTTTATAACTCATGACCAGAGGAGTGACCTTATTACATGATTCCTTTCAAACATCTTTTATATTAAAATACAACTAAATGATAGATTTACACGAGAATATATATATATATATATAAAAGTGCGCTAGTGGTTGCTTTCGCCAATATGATGATTGAACACCAGGATTTGACGGTATTGGGACACGGAGCAAAAAATGTGCCTAGGTCGGCACGTGGGGCCCAGATGACGTCGGCGTGTCCTTTTTCGTGCTCCTGACAGGGTCCTAAAAATATCTTACAGGAGAAATGACGGTTTTACCCACGGTCGGTCTCCGTTCCGAGTTCCGACCCGAACGGGGCTGCCTGAACCGACCGATCAGATCAAAAGTTGACTCACACAGTCGAAGTCTTGCTGTCACGTCTGATCAGATCGTGAAAATCTTGCCCGTTGATAAACCAGCCTCGGTTAATGATTCCAGTAAAAAAGGACCATTAAGGTTTAATGGGGGATTTTTTAAAAAAAACAAAGATGAAATAAAAAATAAGGTCCCACCGAGATTTGAACTCGGGTTACTAGATTCAGAGTCTAATGTCCTAACCGCTAGACCATGGGACCTTTTCTGACGAATGGCGGTATCTTCTTTTATCAGTAATTTAGTTAGAACAAAATGGCCAATAGCTTAATGCAAGACCATTCCATAACATTAGTTGGATTAATCCAAGAGCTTAATGCGATAATAATGTGATGCTGTTGGTCCTAAAATTGAGCCATGATGTTGTCTTTGGGTCTTTTTCTCTTTATCTTTCAATATAGCTTGCCCTCTAGGTTACATTTTCGTTCTCTTTCTTTTCTTCCGGGGGAAACACCACAATTTCTTTTCACTCAGCCTTGAAAAGCCAAGAGTAAAGAGATGTTTACTTTCTTGCCAAAACAAACCATATCAAGTTGTGGCTTTACCAAAAATTTGGTAAGGCAACGATTTAAACATTACCAAAACTTGTCTCTGTTACCAAATTTTGATAATTCTAGAATATTCCTCTCACAAAATCTTGACAATGATAACAAACTAAATACAATTTTCACTTCTCAACCTTACCAAATATTGGAAATGCCAAAATTTGGCATTACCAAATTTTGATAAGGTTGATTTATTTAGCCCCTAAATTTCACCTCGGGCTAATTATAATAAAAGGGCCAAAATAATATAAGTTTGAATGTCCTGTTTAGTAGAAAATAGCATCTATTATAATATATAATAGGCTGGTCGGCACTACGTGAATTTGGAATAAAAGTTAGACAACTCAGGCTGTGTTGTTTAGTCTAAGTTTTCAGCTATCTCTCTCGTTTTTTTAAGTACACGTTTCTTAAACTGTTAAACGGTGTGTGTTTTGAAAAAAAATTAATAAAAAAATTACTTTAAAAAATCATATCAATCAAGTTTTAAGTTTTTTATAAGTTTTTTTATAACTAATACTTAATTAATCATGTGTTAATCTATCGTTCCGTTTTGCATGTGAGGGGAGGGGTTCCCAACCCTCATAGGTTTCCATGCAAATAGGTTTATTTTTACGGTTTTGCTACATTTTTTCGACAAATTTTGTGGAGACAAACTTTCAATTTTTAGGCCCTTAGATCTGTTCATGATTCGTGCAGGCATTTAAAAAAAAATAACAGCACAAAATCAGCACACATGTGAGTGTGAGATTCGAACGATGAACCTCAAGGATACCATCTATCGTTGCTAGCCAATAGATGCGTGCAGTAGTTAGCTGCATATATAAAATTTCTAAATTATAAAACTATAGTATAGTTACAACTCGTTACAATACAATCTCATCCCATTTACAATATAGTTACATGTAGTTATAGTATAACTACAATGTAGCTATATTTAAAAGTTTTTCATCCAAAAAAACCTGCTACGGATTTTCAGATACTCCCTTATTTTTATCCCCAAACATATTGGGTACAACAAAAACTCAGTTTGTGACATAAATCAAGGTTCCCACAGTTTAATTTTATCAATAGCAAATGCACTGTTGCAAAAAAGGATGACACTCTTGATCAGTTAGACTGTTATTGAGCCAATGGAGGCAGCAGAGACTGGAGACACTAATCCAGAAATCCGCCTCCCCAGTAGCGTAGACGTAATCGCAACGAACGAAAAGAATCTTTTCGGAGAAAAGAGAAAGATTCGCCACCGGCGGCGGCGGCTAAACCCCAAAACGGAAACCCAATGTCGCCGGCGGCGAGGAGCCTCCTGCTGTCGGGCGCCCGCCGCCGTCGCTTCTCGACGGAGGCCCCGTTTTCGCCTCCGCAGCAGCAGCGGCTCCCGAAAGGGAAGCGGTGGGACGCGGTAGTGATCGGTGGCGGCCACAACGGGCTCGCCGCCGCCGCCTACCTCGCCCGCGCCGGCCGCTCCGTCGCCGTGCTCGAGCGCCGTGGCGTCCTCGGCGGCGCCGCCGTCTCGGAGTCCGACCTCGTCCCGGGCTTCCGCTTCTCCCGCTGCAGCTACCTCCTCAGCCTCCTCCGCCCCGCCCTGATCCGGTAAAACCCCCACCCACCCAAATATTTGTCTCGTCTTTTCTTTTTCCCCTTCTCACTATTGCAACATCCATTTCTGTCATTCGGAATTCCCACAGCTCTGTGCTCATCTGCATTTCTGTAATCATTCTGCAAATGCGGGTAATATTGCACTGTGCTACTATTGAATACTGATGCTGTCTGCTAGCGTTGATGTGGGTTCTTGTTGATAGGGAGCTGGAGCTGGAGAGGCATGGGCTGAAGCTCTTGCCGCGGAGCCCGTCGTCATTCACGCCATGCCTAGACGGCAGGTATCTACTTCTCGGCCCGGACGCGGAGCTGAACCACTCGGAGATCAGCAAGTTCTCCAAGAATGATGCCTGTGCATACCCAAGGTGGTAGATTAACTGATATTTGACTGTTGTTATTTTCAGTTTGCACTTATAAAATCTTGGGGTAATATTAGCTTGATCATATTAACTCTGTTTTCAGTGTGAAATTTAGCTACAAACTGATCATGTGACAAAATGACTGTGTGCATAGTTTAGCTTATGGTGATCGTAGTTTGAGTGATGTACATGTAAATCTAGGTATGAGGAAAAGCTTGAGAAGTTCTGCAAACTCATGGACTTTGTCATAGACTCGCCTCCTCCTGAGCTGAGGCATGAGTACCACCTCTCCATAGTGGACAGGATGAAGGATAAGGTTGACAAGTCTGTGTTCTGGAGCAAACTTCTTGGGATTGTGATGCAGCAGGGGCAGAAGGACATGGTGTGAGTATTAAATACCCTTTGCAAATGCCACCATCAACACCATGACTCGACACTTCAACAGTGCTGTGTAAATTTAATCTTCTTGTTTTTTATTTCCTTGGAAATCTGCTATTTGCAGGGATTTCTTTGACCTTCTTCTTTCACCAGCATCCAAGATCTTGAACAACTGGTTTGAGGTTGATATCTTGTTTACCCGTTCTCTGAAATACTTCTTATCACATTATTCATACGAAGCAACTGTGGAGTTTCACTATTGAATTGACAATATTCACATGTTTTTCTTGTTACCATGGACAATTGTGTTTTTTCAACTGCAGGGTGATGTGTTGAAGGCAACTCTTGCGACTGATGCTGTGATAGGTACTATGGTAAGAGCGCTTTGGATGAACCAAGAAATGTTTTGTGGCCAATGGTAGTGGTTTAGCATTTGACGCTGCATGGACTTTCTACAGGCTGGTGTCCACACTCCAGGATCTGGTTATGTTCTTCTGCACCATGTTATGGGGGAAACTGGTGGCCAACGTGGAGTTTGGGCGTATGACTCTTAAGCTGAGCTTCTCTCTGTTATTCTGTTCCAGCAGAAAAATAATAGGTCCTTCATTGTTCTAGGCCTGAAACCATGTCCAAGCCTTTGTGGCCCTAGCATCAGGAATTGTTTTGCTGGCGCATATCTTCACTGTCTAGTCAAACAGGGCAAATGTCATAGAATGGTCATATGCTTTCTGGCCAAATATGCTGGTTTTAGCATTGTTGTTTCATTAGTAGTTGGTTTCCTGTTTCTTCTTATTTTGCTTGTTGAAAAACTTATGTGGTAAAACAAAAACACTCGCTTCAGGTATGTTGAAGGTGGTATGGGTTCAGTATCGTCAGCTATAAGCAAAGCAGCTCTTGAAGCAGGTGTGGAAATTGTAACAAATGCAGAGGTGCATTTTCTGTTCTTATGCCATGATATTACCTCTTTGATTACGTATGGTGGAGCAGCATTCAAATTTGAATAGAAAAACGGAGTAACTATTTATTCACACCTGTAAGCTGGCTTTTTATACAAGAAAAGGTCAAATTTTTATTTAGTGATGAATTATTATCCTGCAACCAGCTTTCTGTTTAAGCAACATGCCTCACTCTAGTGGTTTTATATAGGTTTCCCAGATATCTGTTCATCACACTTCTGGGAGGGTACAGGGGGTAAGTTCTTCGACTAACCGATAAATGCTACTCCTATTTCATTTCTTTGAACCTCTTGAAATTTTGGGAACTTGTAGGTAGTTTTGGCTGATGGAACAGAGGTGCTGACATCAGTTGTTTTATCAAATGCAACTCCATATAGAACATTTGTGGTAAGAGCTACTCAGAATATATAACAATGTGAAGATATACCTGTTCCAATTTCGTAGACACAATGAAACAAATATTTGTACACTGATATCTGGTTTCTTTTTCAGGACCTACTGTCTGCCAATGTTCTTCCAGACAACTTCCTCTCTGCTATCAAAACTGCAGATTATAGCTCTGTAAGAACATACTTTGAAGCATAACATAATAATTAGTGTTATAATATTGATTGATAACAATGTAATATGATTCTGTGGAGAGCAGGCAACAACGAAAATTAATGTGGCTGTTGACAGGCTGCCACAGTTTTCCTGTTGCAAAGACTTTAATCCTGAAGGCGGTCCAGAACACATGGGCACCATACACATTGGATCTGAAAGGTAGGTTACTGAAGTTATGGAACCTTTTCTACTTCAACTATGGTGATGTGCAACATGTTATTGCATTCAGTTGTATTAATCTTTGTTATGCTGTAACTGTACACAGTAAAAAAATCTGTGAGACACCACCTTTTATATTGCCTCCCGTTCCTGTGTAGTATAGATTTGGCTTGCCTACATGAGTAATGAGTAGTCAAGTAGAAATGATCTCTTAATTCCATAATGCCATCGTCCGTTAACATATTCTTCTATTTTGGAAATACTATACACTTGGTGTCTCAATTGTATGTACCAAATTAATGACCTGCATGTGTATATAGAAGTATAGATGTCTCCATTTAGTACCTTAGGAGAGTACTGAGTGTAATCTGATCATGTTAAAGGTAATATACTGCTCCATCTGGTAAAAAATATTTGACGTTCAGTTGTCCCAATGTCAAATAAATTTGACTGGAGGGAGTATATGAGATCGTGCAGCCTACTGCTAATTTCATTATTTTGGTGATGTGAAAATACTGGATGATGTAGCATTGTTGGATTTTCTGAAAACCATATATGCATGTTCTTTTGTCATGTTATTGGACTTTATCCTTATCTTTTCATATTGAACTTTACTGGAACTCCAGCATGGAGGAAATCGATCTAGCGTACAGGGAAGCTGCAAATGGTGTCTCATCCACAAGACCTGTTATAGAAATGACAATTCCTTCTGTCTTGGATAAGACCATCTCCCCACCTGGTACGCCGATTCTTTTATTCCTCAGCATTGCAGTTGCGTAAAAGTGTATGGCGTCTGTTTTGTATAAACTATAATTGTGTCCTACAGTTCATATATCCAAGATTAATTTTCCCCATCCCCAAAGAATTCCAAAATTAATTTGGATGTGTGGCTGTGAAATCTCACCTTCTGCATATGCTTTATATAATCTGAATCAATTTTCATGCTTTGCTTTATCCTTTGATAGGTCAGCATGTTATTAACCTTTTTGTTCAGTACACACCATACAAACTTTCAGATGGCAGCTGGCAGGATTCTAATGTTAGAGTAAGTAGTTCCTTCTTGAATTTTGATGTCATGATGCACTTTGTTTAATTTCTGCTTTCACGGCTGCACAGATTTTGCTGTGTATGTTTTCCCACATATACCTTGCTACCCTTAATCGAACAGAGTGGATGATGATGATGCCCTTAAGCATTATTGTTTGTCACCAGTTACTATCCATAGAGAGGCACCCCTGACATTTTAATTGAAACCAATTTTCAGAAATCCTTTGCTGAAAGATGCTTTTCCTTGATTGATGAATATGCACCGGGTTTTAGCTCATCGGTGGTAGGCTATGATATGCTGACTCCACCTGATCTTGAAAGGGAGTTTGGCCTAACAGGTAATCTGTTTGCATGGTATACAGTGCCCCTTCTTGCAGAGTGCTCACAATTGCTGCTTTCATTTGAAAACCTTGCTAAAGGAGCATGATTCACATTTCACAGGAGGCAACATCTTTCATGGCGCAATGGGCTTGGATTCACTTTTCCTCATGAGGCCTGCCAAGGGATGGTATGTCTATACCTCTTAACACACATATTCTTTCACCCTTCTACTCGGCGAATCTTAGACTTGTCAAGGTTCATCGTCATCACCGTGAACATGTCGTCGCCACTTCTTCAGGTCGGATTACAGAACTCCAGTGAAGGGATTGTACCTCTGTGGCAGTGGCGCACACCCAGGAGGTGGGGTGATGGGCGCTCCGGGCCGTAACGCTGCCTCCGTTGTTTTGGAAGATCTCAGGACAAAATAGATGGTGACCTGAGGAAACATGGAAACGGTGATTGACACCAGGCTGGGTCTCGTTCAAGCACTAGACTGCAGAACAGCCGAGTATCTTGTAACCATTAGTTCCATCCATCGGAATGAAAAGCACTAGACTGCAGAACAGCCGAGTATCTTGTGACCAATCTCAACAGTGCCTTTTTTTTGTGACGCCATATATCTGCAAAACGAATTTAGACGACATTTTCCATTGCAAAAGTAACCGATACAATATGTGAGTAGATTTATCTCGGTGTATAACTTTTGGTTCTTTTGAGTATTTGTCAAAATAATTATTTGCTTTTCAGCTAACAACAGCGCCTGTAGCTCAGTGGATAGAGCGTCTGTTTCCTAAGCAGAAGGCCGTAGGTTCGACCCCTACCTGGCGCGGAGTAAATTTTTTTTATTTGCTCTGTTTGCTATGAAAATTTCCTTTCCTTTTTAACCCTGTTTTGCTGTGAACATTTTCCTTTTCTGCCCTGTTTTTGTATGAACAGTGCAAGTTTTTTCTTCTGTGCTCTTTTTACTGTCCTTTCCTTTCTTTTTTCTTTCTACTATCAACAGTGCAAGTATTCTCTTCTTTGCTTTGTTTGATTTTGTTTCCTGCCATATTTTTGCTATGAATATTTTACTATGAACAATGCAAGTTTTCTCTTCTTTGCTCATATTTTTGCTATGAATATTTTACTATGAACAATGCAAGTTTTCTCTTCTTTGCTCTTTTTACTGTCCATTTCTTTCTTTTTTTTTGTATCAACGGTGCAAGTTTTCTCTTTGCTTTTTTTCTATGAACAGTGCATTACTCTTTCTTATAAGGCAATCGTTTTGATGTTTGCACAGGACTACATGTCGTGTGTAATGTAGAGGACAAGGCTTTTTTATTTTGGCTGTGTTTCCAACCCTACCCTCTCGTTTTTCACGCGCACGTTTTTCAAACTACTAAACGGTGTGTATTTTGCAAAAAATTTCTATACAAAAATTGTTTTAAAAAAATCAAATTAATCCATTTTTGAAAAAACAATTAGCTAATACTTAATTAATCATGCGTTAATGGACCGTTTCGTTTTTCGTGCATACATCATTACGTGTTTGGAACACAGCAAAACGAACAAAGCCTTAGGCTGTGTTTGGGAGGTGACGTTGGGAACTCACATTCCATGCACGTAAAATGGGACGACACATTTTCTTATTATTAATTAAATATTTGCTAATTTTTTTAAAAAAAATGGATTAATATGATTTTTTAAAGCAACTTTTGTATAGAAAATTTTTGCAAAAAATACACCGTTTAGCAGTTTAAAAAGCGTGCGCACGGAAAAAGAGAGGGATGAATTGGGAAAGTGGATGGCCGAACACAGCCTTAGGCTATGTTCATTGCTGGTAGTTGAGAACAAATCTCCTGCGTACGAAAAACGAAACGGTCCATTAGTGAGTGACTAATTAAGTATTAGCTATTTTTTTTTAAAAAATGGATCAATATGATTTTTTTAAGCAACTTTCGCATAGAAAAGTTTTGAAAAAACGCACATTTTAGCCGTTTGAAAAGCGTGCGCGTGGAAAAAGAGAAGAGCGAGTTGGAAACTCTGGCACACGACCACAGCCTTAGGAGCACTTTTATCCTTTTAGATTCACACCTTACCATGGAGGATTTGGGATTCTTTTTAATTGTGACTCATATTGAAGGATCGGTTTTTTTTTACATTCCTTTCCAACACGTCTCCGGTGAGGAAGTGGTAGGACATATTTTCTTAACCATCTTGTAGAGCCCATAGCCAACTCTAACCATTGCAAGCGCTTGGATTCCTTGGTCCTTTGGCAAATTGCACATTGCCTTGAAAATAAAGAAGAGAGGAAAGATTGGATGGAGTCATCAAGTCCAACCCAACCATAAAGAGAAAAAGGTCATCCAGAGGCGTTGAGTCGTAGACGTAATCCCTTCCCAGCTCCTTCCTCCCCTTCTCTTAGTCATCTTCCCCTATAGTGGTACTACTATTTAGTCTTTTCTTATCATCTGCATTATCTTCTGACCCACTACTATCGTCGTCATCTCCTCATGACATTGGCAATGCTCCACCTCCAATGGCACCTACTCGTTTAGGAGCCCACACAAAAGACGTTGACTCTGTTGCCACCACCTTGTTGTCATGCCATGGCTCCGCCCTTGCTGTCGG
Source organism: Oryza officinalis (assembly GCA_008326285.1). NCBI lineage: Eukaryota > Viridiplantae > Streptophyta > Magnoliopsida > Poales > Poaceae > Oryza > Oryza officinalis. Next base: position 37,117,273 of record BDMV01000012.1, on the reverse strand, counting down.
CTTCGACCTCTCCATCCTCTAAGTACAAATGTATCTTAGATAATGTACCTTAGATAATTTTTTCAAGTTGTAGCCTCGTATGTGCGCTTTAGTTCTTGCGATTGATGTCATGTCTATTGTTGACCGTGGCCGAAACAAATTCCTTGTTAATTTGCTAGAGTAAATTTCATAGATGTAAAATTTGATGAAATTATCATCTTGTTGCAACAATAACAACCTATTTTAGATAGCTGCAACGATATCGGATGAAATTATCGCAAAACCGCAACTTTGTAAGAAGCCTCACGTTACTTAAACATATTGGACCCACATGTCATATCGACGGTGCTCGGCAACGACAAAACAGCAAGACACGTCAGCAGTCCATGTCATCACCAACACTGTAGCGCACCCGCGGCATGCCATGTCATGTGCCATCTTAGCGCTGAGGGTGGAAACCAACGGGTCTATACCAGATGGTTCGGATCGGGTGCGTCGACCGTGTTTCACGTTTTTAAGCAAAAAAACAGCCTCCAACAATATCCCCCAAAAATCTCCATTCTCTTCTCCTTAAATATTGTTCTCCACAAATCGGGAGCGGCCCTTGCTCCCCATTCCTTTTTTAAATATTGTTTTTCACAACTCGGAGCAGCCCTCACTCCCAGGGGTTTTTAAGAAGTTAAATTAGACTATATCGGGATTGGGATTGAATTTTGGTAGTATGGTGGTCGGTGATCCCCTAAACTTAGCTGCTTCGCAAGGGCTTCCGTTTTCACGATGTGCGGTGTGGTTAGCGCGGTGGAGATGTACCTGAGGTAGTATCTGAATCTCCAGATTCCAGAATGTAGGCAGCTTTTTCCGCTCTTCGTCTGAGTAAAGCAGCTTTGTAGATTTCGACGGTGCTTTGTAGAATCAGCTCTTCTTCATTGGGAAAAAAAATCTCCTAAATTCAATTTCCTGAAACTGACCTGACTGACTTTCATTCCCTTCACGTTATAACCAAGAACAACAACAACAGCAGGCAATAGCCCCAATACCAAGTAGGATTGGTAAAACCAAATGAAGAGCACCGAGCATAGTACATTTATTAGCATTGTACATCTACACATCTCAAACAATTATTGGGGCTGCAGTGTCAACAAGCTTGCATCAATCAATTACAGGGTGCATATGCAGCTGATTCTACTGTATCACAGCAATCAGTACATGGAACAAAGCGGGATATATAGCTGTACAACAAAAAATGGCATTCCTATTCCTATTGAAAAGAAATGTCAACACTGATTAATCTGCCTACAAATCCCAGATTTCAAACAACAAAAAAAACCCAGGAAAACAAAATTGCTGGGTGGTTAATTCCAAACAGCAAACAAACAACCGGCATAACAAAAAGGAAATAAAATGAATGAATGGGTCAAGCACAAGAAAGAATTGCATAGCCCAGCCAGAATGACATATCAGGAACACCAGAGATGGTGGTAGGTTTCAAAGTTACCCACTCGATCAACCAGTTTGGACCTGACTGACTGACTGAATGCAAACTCAAGGACTCATGACAGTTCGACGGACGGACACAAAAGGGAGTCTGCCACTGCTAACTTTTACACGGCAGACGCAAAACCTAACAAGATACTAGTGTTCATATCCTAAACGGAGTAGCTGCAAAATTATGCTTATATGGCAGTAGTAGTCCCGTTGCCACTCAATCAAGGATGCCTTTTAGCTTTCCTTTCTTATGCTGGGCAAATCAATCTGAAAGCTAGCCTCGTTTATTCCTGGTCATCGTCAACGAATCGACCTGCCATGCCACCGATACGACAAGACCATAAATATATTGCAATGCAAACAGAGTCTCATCATATCTCACAGATAGATTTATTATCAATCAACCAGGTTATGTTATTTGTCTGAATTGGAATTGACGAGATGCGATACGACTTACAGATTAGTTGAAGCTTCAGTGAACTTGCGCAGCTGGTGCTGTGAGGTTGTTGAGCGTGGTCGCATCTGCTGCTCCAAGGTTGGGCGTGTTGGCATCAGCAGCACTAGTCCAGCACTTTGCACTCATTTGATCACTGACGACATAAACATAACCAGAGTACACAATTGTTAGTGGATAACACATCAACATCAACCGATGCAAAGCTGCATGCATGCGCTTGACAGTCTGTGACCAACTAATCATATAGTACCACACAAATGCAGAAAACTTCAGCTAAAGAGCACTACAAGCAGTTACTCTGTTGCAGCATTAGAAGTTCTTGCTCTGAATATTTACTTAGACACTGCAATGGTAAACGGCCACAAAAATGTAGCAGTACGTGCAGCTAAAGCACCGAAGATTATAATCTAGCTACCTAAATTCTGGTAACTCAAAAGCACAAGTGCAAACCAATTGTCATTCAATACAGCTCAAGCTGAAAACACAATATATAGTGCGGTACCTGGTGTGGATTTTCGCCATGATTTATTGCATACAAATGTGTACAGCAAATTAATTATAATGTAACGAAATAGATATGACTATTATCATAAAACGGTGCACCTTTTCAAGTAATCAATGAAATAGACAGGAACAGTAAAGTGTACTCTACTATACCTAAGCACATGACACAGCATAATGCCACGATATACAGGAAATGCAAAATGCCACTACATATGAGAAAAGACAGCGGCCAATTTAATACAGTAAGAATTTGGATCATTAACTAAACTAAATTTCAATGCAGGATTCCAGTGTGTTCTGCTCCTATATTAATAACAAATCATATATGGAAGGAACATAAACATGTGTTCCATTAAATCTTATCATCGGCTGATTAATTAAACTCGGGTAAGGAGACCGACTTTGGGAGTCTATTGAAGACTGACGAAATCAAACCAGCTAAGCCATTGAAATGGTCAAACAGAGATCGATACTCTTCTATAGTCTTATCTATCAGCTCCACTCAACTCCACTCAACAGTAACATGCATCCATCTCCACATTTCTGTACACCACAGGCATCATCTAGACATAGATAACGACTGACCAATGACTCCCATTTCGATTTTAAGCGTCAACAGCACGTTGCGTCGGGAATGTAGGCTGATATCAGCCTCGATACACAAGCCTGCGAGTATTTTCTGGATCTGACTAACTAACTAAAAAAACGAAAACTGGCACTGCAACAACTCAGCTAAAATTGACGCGTAGCAGTTAAAGAAATCCTAACTAATCGCCAATTAGTCAGGAATGAGCTACAGATCCAACAAACTCATTAGCAGTACACGAATTGACGAATTGGTACGAAATCTTACACATCAGGAGTAGCAATGCTAAATCGAATCGGATGCAAGAGTTTAACAACATCACAAAATTCACAAGTAGGAGTGGCAAATCAAAACAAATCGGATGCAGAAGTTTAATTAACAGCACATCACAGAATTCACAAGTAGGAGTGGCAAAAATTCGAATCGAATGCAGTAAGCATAATTACCTGGAGATTTCGGCGATTGAGGCAACGTAGGGGATGAAACCTCTCGAGTAGTCTTCGCCGGTGAGCGGCCCGATGTTGCGGGTGGTGCGGCCTTCGAGGTCCATGGCGACGACGCGCTCCTCCGAGGGGTCCCACATGACGACCTCCGCCATGCCTTGCGAGCGGAGCAGCTCGGCGCCCTGGCGGTTCCTGAGCCTGCCGCCCTCGAACTGGCCGGCCCACGACCACGACCCGACCCCATCGCCGGCGAGGACGTCGTCCATGTTGAGGTTGAGCACCGCCACCTCGGTGACGCGCTGGTCCATGCAGGTGACGCAGAGGTTGCCCTCCATCTCGCCGATCTCCCAGAACGGCCGGGCCTCCACCTCGGGCGGCGCGGGGAACTCGTGTGGGTAGCCCTCCTCCGGGTCGTAGTAGAGGATGAAGCCGATGGAGGTGCGCCAGAAGGCGCGGCCGTGGGCGCCGACCCCTGAGGAGGACTCGACCCGCTCGACGATGGAGATCCCGGAGGAGACGCGCCACTCCCATGTCCTGGAGGAGAAGGACTCGAAGGCCCAGACGCCTCCCCCGAGGTTGAAGGCGACGACGACGTGGTAGTGCTCGACGCCGACGCCGCCGAAGCAGGAGACGGCGGCGGAGGCGTTGGGGGTGGGGTCCTCGAAGGTGAGGACGACGGCGGGGTCGACGTGGTCGCGGGTGTGGCGAGGGAGGCGCACCCGCCTGAAGGTGGCCGGGTTGGCGACGTAGTAGGAGCCGGTGGTCTCGCCGCGGACGCAGACGAGGCCGCGGGTGGATGCGAGGACGGCGACGGGCTCCGGGAAGGCGGAGAAGCGCGGGTCCGGGATGAGGTGCTTGGCGCTGCGGATCGCGTCGAAGGCGAGGTACCCGGGCTCCTTGGCGGAGGCGGTGTGGTAGAAGAGGCCCGAGAGCGGCCTCGGCGGCGGCGGGCGTGGCAAGTCCTCCTCGAGTTCTCCGCCGTAGAGGTCGTCGCCGTCAGCGTCGCTCCCCACCTCCTCCTCCTCGTCCTCGTCCTCGTCGGAGTCGGAGTCGGAGCAGGCGGGGGTGTTGCAGGAGGAAGAGAGCGCGAGGACGAGGTCGTCGTCGGAGGAGTCGGGGGGGTTGTCGGAGTCGAGCATGACCCAGTCGTCGGAGCACTCCGCCATGGCAACCACCTCTCTCTCGAATGGGGCTTTAGGGTTTTGGAGGAGGAGGAGGAGGAGAGGGGGATGGGGGAGTTTTGGATTGGATTCGATTGGATTCGTTGCGATCTGCGAGATGGGAAGACGACGCGAAGAATGAGTGGGAATATATAGGCGGCGGTGGCGGCGGCGGCGCGGCGAGGGGAGAGGAGAGGTTAGTTGGTGACGCGAATGGTGCGCCACCACGCGGCCATGCGGGCCCACGTGTCAGTGGGAAAGGAGGAGCGGTTCCGTAGGCAGCACGGAACATTCCTGACACGTCCGCGGAAGAATTATTTGTATGTAGACAATACTTTTTTTTATTTCTGTAGAGAAAATAAAGTTAGTACGGTGAATGAAAGGAGAGAGAAAATTGAGATAGATTTCACGGAATCTTCGTTTGTTTGCGAATTGCGAGTACGCGTAAAAAAACAGTAACACTGCAGGGCAGCCATCCAGCATCAGCTTTTGACGACATGGATAAAGTAGTAGCGGTTCCAAGGCTGTGTTCGGCGGCATTGTTTTTCCGGCGCGCACGGTAACTTTTCGTCCACGCACGTTTTTCAAACTACTACACGGTGCATTTTTTTACAAAAAGTTTCTATACAAAAGTTGCTTAAAAAAATCAAATTAATCCATTTTTGAAAAAAAAAATAGCTAATACTTAATTAATCACGCGCTAATGACCGCTTCGTTTTCCGTGTTTACTGTGCGCGTTGGGAACGCTCTCTGTCGAACACAGCCTCAGGCTGTGTTCGCTGGGATGCGCGCACAGTGTTGCACGGAAAACGGAACGATTCATTAGCGCGTGATTAATTAAGTATTAACTAATTTTTTTTAAAAAAAATGGATTAATTTGATTTTTTAAAGCAACTTTTGTATAGAAATTTTTTGCAAAAAAGTACACCGTTTAGTAGTTTGAAAAACGTGCGCGTGGGAAAAACACCGTGCGTGCTGGGAAAACGCTCTCCCGAACGCAACCTAAAGAGCGATAGTCCAAGTCCACCAATAAGCATATATTGCAATAGATAAATGAAAAAAAGTATAAATTACGAATTATCCTCCTAAACCATGAGACTAGACATTTTATACCTCAAACTTTTTAAACCAGACGAATAACCCCCCTAGCGTAATCCAGAACGGTTTTAATCCTACATGACATACACGTGGTGGTCTAGTCAGCAAAAAATTAATTAAAAATAAGTGGGATCCATTGGTCAGCTCCTTTCTCTCTTCTCCACCTTCTTTCCTTTCCATCTCCATCTCTCTCTCGCACGGAGCAGGGCAGTGGACTAGGGTCACGACGGCGACAACATCAGGGGCACGCAGGGCGGCGTTGGGGGAGACAGCGGCGGCGGCGGTATGAGGGGGAGGCCGCTGGGCTAGGGCGGCGGGCAGCGGTGCTGCTACTTGCGTCGCCTGGGCACCATCGCTGTCCTCTTCGCCTTGAGGGAGCGGACGACGCTGGCATGGTCATCGAGGTCAAATGTTGGCCAGTGAGGCAGGAAGAGCGCCAAGCGTCGCGGTGGCTTCCCCCTTATGCTGTCGTCGCCACCGCCATAATATTTCTTCAAGTACTTGCCATTAAGAGCTCGTCCATAAATCTCGCCATCCAACCCCTTGAGCAAATAAGCATTGTGAGGAACACAGCGATGAATTTGAAAAGGACCTTCCCAATTAGGTGACCACTTGCCGAATTTATTATCTCTGGAACCAATCGGCATTATTAATTTCCATACAAGATCCCCTTCTTCAAACGACTTGGCGATAACTTTTTGTTGTAATGACGAGCCACTCTATCTTTATCACGTTTGATCTTCTCTAAGGCCCGTAATCGGACATGCGCCAAATCGTTTAACTCATCTACCATAAGATTATGGTACTCATCGGCTGTCAGGTCGTCTTGCAAGGCAATCCTCCTTGAGCCGATGTTGGTTTCCCATGGTAGCACAGCTTCGTGTCCATAAACCAACTAATAGTCTAATACGGAGGCACTTGAATTGCACCATGGCAAGCCATCCGATACGCCCAAAGAGAATCGGCCAGCGTTGTGTGTCATTGCCTCGGCTGTTCGTCGATTTTCCTCTTGATTAACTTGATTAAAGTCTTATTAGAAGCCTCTGCCTGTCCATTAGCTTGCGCGTAGTAAGGAGAAGAATTTAATAATTTAATGCCCATGCTATCGGCGAACTGGACGAATTCATCGGACACGAAGATTGATCCCTGATCGGTGGTTATCGTCTGAGGTAACCCAAACCGATATATAATATATTCCTTGACAAACTGAATTGCATCTTTGGAATCAACCTTCTTAAGAGGAACGGCCTCAACCCACTTTGTGAAATAATTTGTAGCTACCAAGATATATTTGTGTCCCTTGCTCGATGGCGGGTTAATCTGGCCGATCATATCTATTCCCCATCCACGAAATGGTCACGGCTTTATGATTGGATGCATAGCCGATGCCGGTGCTCTTTAAATTGCTCCAAACTTCTGACAATCCTGACATCCTTTATAATACTTGAAACAATCCTCTAGCATGGTTGGCCAAAAATATCCGACGCGCTTCAACAGCCATCTCATTTTATGGGCCGATTGATGGGTTCCACAAATCCCTTCATGTACTTCACTCATAACAGTTTTGGCATCCTCGGGACCTAGGCACTTGAGTAGGACACCATCAATCGTCCGATAATACAGGTCATCGTCCAGTAAGACATAATGTAAAACTTTATACTTCATTCTTCGTGACGTCGATTGAGAAGGATTTCTCAAATACTCGATGATATCAAACCTCCAATCATCGGCATGCACGAGAGCGATCTGAATCTGGACATCTTTAGCCATCGGCCGGTATCCCGATGCCCCCTGAGCTAAATCATTGGTCTCGAAGTTCTGCTTCCTGGGTATATGCCTCATCGTCACAATCTTGAAACCTTGTAGCAACTCCTTGCACTCCTTGTTGTAGACTCTGAGAATATCGTTCTTGTATTCATACGCCTCAGAAAGTTGATTGATTACCAGTTGCGAATCACCAATGATTTCTACGGAATCGGCCTCGACTTCTCGTAATAACTACAAGCCTTTAAGCACCGCTTCGTACTCTGCTTGATTGTTAGTATAATAAGGCTTGATAGTAAAAGCAAACTCAAAACTTGCCCCCCGAGGGGATATGATAACTAGGCCGATACCGCATCCATGTCTGCAGACAGACCCATTGAAATACAAGGTCCATAACACAATATCTGAATATGCAATTGAGTTATCTCTGTGCTGAACAATAAAATCGGCTAGGGCTTGTCCCTTGATCGCTTTAGCCGATTCATACCGTAGGTCGAACTCTGTCAAGGCAAAAATCCACTTCCCAATTCTTCCTTTTAATACGGGGGCCGATAGCATGTATTTCATCACATCGGCCTTACTTACCACAATGCACTCATTGGAAAGTAAATAATGCCTCAACTTAGTACATGAGAAATATAAGCACAAACAGAGTTTTTCTACCGGCGTGTACCTTGTCTCAGCGTCTAGCATCCTCCTACTGAGATAAAAAATAGCTCTTTCCTTACCATCAATATCTTGAACCAAGACTGAGCCGATGGATTTCTCATCGGCCGATAGGTACAGTCTGAACGGAACCCCTTTATGTGGAGGGATTAGAACTGGCGGAGAGGTTAAATACTCCTTGATATTGTCCAGCGCCTTCTGCTGCTTATCACCCCATACGAAATCCTGGTCGTCCTTTATCTTCAACAGTGGAGTGAATGACTCTATTCTTCCTGACAGGTTCGATATAAAGCGCCGAACAAAATTGATCTTGCCGAGCAGAGATTGTAACTTGGTCTTGTTCGTCGGAGGTTTGATTTTCTTTATAGCATCGATATTCTTCTGTGTAATCTCGATTCCTCTTTCGTGGACCAAGAAACCCAAGAACTGACCGGCCGATACGCCAAAGGCACACTTGTTAGGGTTCATTTTTAAACAATACTTCCTCGCTCTTTCAAGTACCTTGCATAAATCGGTCAAGTGCATATCATATTCTCTTGACTTCACGACGACATCATCAATGTAAACTTCAATCAAAGAGTCGATGAGATCATGAAAAATATAATTCATGGCCCTCTGATATGTAGCTCCAGCATTCTTCAAACCGAATGTCATGACAACCCATTCATATAGGCCGATTGCCCCTGGGCATCGGAAGGTTGTTTTGTGAACGTCTTCTTCGGCCATGAAAATTTGGTTGTAGCCTGCGTTCCCATCCATGAAGCTGATAACCTTGTGTCCAGACGCGGCATCGACAAGCAAATCGGCCAGAGGCATAGGGTACTCGTCTTTCGGTGTTGCTTTGTTCAAGTCTCTGAAGTCAATACATACCCTAAGCTTGCCATTTTTCTTCACTACTGGAACTATGTTGGAGACCCATTCTGCGTATCGGCAATGTCTGATGAAGTTGGCATCATAAAGTCGTGTGATCTCTGCCTTGATAGCTTCGTGCATATCGGCCTTGAATCTCCTAGGAGCTTGTTTAAATGGCCGATAGCCTGGTTTGATTGGTAGCCGATGTTCTACAATTGATCGGCTTAATCCTGGCATCTCATGATATTCCCATGCAAAACAATCCATGAATTCTTTCAACAGATTTATAAGATTACTTTTGTATTCCTTTGGCAGGTTAGCACTCACGTACGTCGGCCCAGGCCTATCACCTATCCTTATATCAATCTCTTCAAGTTCATCGGCCGACGTAAAACCGTGTCCCAACTTGTCATCTAGCTCGTCCACCGCATCATCTGTGTAGGGACTAACTTGTTCATCTTCAACGGCGGACGGCACATCTTTGCTAAAGTAACTGCTTGTCTTGATCTTCAATCGTCTCGATGTCGCAGTCGGTTACTTTGAGGAAATCGGCGTCCCAGACTCGTCCGGACAAGCAGTCGATTTCCTCCATCTCCCATACTGCGAGATCGGCATTGGCCACGTGTACTGACCGATCGGCCTGCACGATCTCAACCTGGTCCCCTTGCCATTGCATGAGGCATTGGTGCATTGTTGAAGGGACGCAACAATTTGCGTGGATCCAATCCCGTCCCAACAACAAGCTGTAGGAACCCTTTCCGTCGAAGACGAAGAAGATGGTGGGTATTGTTTTGCTGCCCACGGTGAGTTCCACGTTTAGGACCCCCTTCGCTTCGGACGCATTGCCACCGAAGTCCTTTAATACCATGTTGGTCTTGATAAGGTCTTCAGGTACCTTCCCAAGCTTCCTGAAGGTTGTGTATGGTATTAAATTGACCGCCGCGCCGCCATCGACCAGCATCTTCGTCATCGGCCGCACATTGATGAATCCCTTGATGTATAACGGCCGCAAGTGTCTGTAGCTGGCGTCAACTAGCTTGTCGAAGATGGCTTGATCTGGTGACAACTGTAGTCTGGCCGAAGATTGTTCGTCGTCGGCCATCGCTTCATCAGCCGCCTGCGCGCTATACTCTGCTGGCAATATGAAAACCATATTAACAGGCGCCGATGCCACTCTTTTACTTTTTGAAGCCGAAGAAGCCCGAGCTGTGTTAGAAGTGCTCTCATCGGCCTTGACCACCGTGGATTTTATCCTCCACTCCTTTTTGGTCTTGGCTGGCCGATGGGCTATTTCTGCCCGTTGCTCCTGGATTTGCTCCTTCCTCCTTAGCCTCTGAACCCGTCGTTTTTGTGTCTTTGTGAATACATCGCTTGGGCACCATTGGGGGTTCTGGACTTGCTCCTCGTCTTCAATATGTTGCTCTTGGTGCATCGGCCCTAACCTCTCATGAACCGATTTTCTTTGCTTGGCCGGCCGATGCGCTTGCCTGCTTGAGCTGCCCTGATAAGAATCTTCTGCACCATTGCATGCAGGGCACTCCTGGATAGATGGCAACCTCATTCCCTCATTCCAGCAGAACCGGAAAAACTCGCACTCCCAATGTGGGTCGTAGGAGTTGTCTTGATCGGCATAGTCTTGAGCTTGTTCTTCCTGCCGCCGCTGGTATTTTCTAATCAGGCCCTCAGAGGTCTGATAAGGTCGCTTGCCGGTCTGATGGGCACTGCCATCGGCCCTGTCCGTCCGCACCATGTTGACTGGGAACGGATGTCCTTCGATCTTCATCAGCCGCTTGGCATCATCGATTTTAATCCTGCCTTGCTCGATGGCCGATTGAATCTGTTGTCTGAAGATCTTACATTCATTTATATGGTGTGAATAAGAGTTGTGCCATTTGGAATATCTTCTCTTCTTGATCTCTTCGGCCGATGGCAATACGTGACCCACTGGCAACTGAATTTGCTTTTCTTGCAACAGTAGATCAAATATCTTATCGGCCTTGTTGATGTCGAAGTCGTATTTATCTTCCTTGTCGCCCTTCTTGGCCCATTGGCAAGTTGTCGGCTTTCTCATCCGGGCCCACTCGGCTAGGTCGACATCAACATCTTCCTCGTCGTCGTCGTCGGAGGCATACTGATAAACTGTGTTGATTTTCTTTACAAACTTCTTTGCCTCCTGGAATCGTTGTTCGTGGGCCGATACCCGTTGTGCTAGCTGAGCTAGGCTGTCAAATTCCTGCGAGGAGAACCTTTCGCGTATCGGCCCTAGCAATCCTTGAAATGCCAAATCGGCCAACTGGGAATCGGTCAAGCTGAGGCTGTAACACCTGTTCCTTATGTCTCTAAACCTCTGGATATACGCTAGGACCGATTCATCCACTCGTTGCCTGATGGCAGTTAGATCGAACAGTTTCATCTCTTGTACGCCATTGTAGAAATACCTGTGAAACTGTTTCTCCAGATCTATCCATCCTCTGATGGAATTGCAGGGTAAAGATGAAAACCACGTGAATGCAGACCCTGATAAGGATAGAGGGAAAAACCTCACCCTCAACGCCTCGATAGCCGATGCCTCCCCGCACTGTGCTAGGAATCGGCTGACATGCTCGTACGTCGAGACGTTGTCCTGCCCCGAAAACTTGGAGAAGTCCGGGATCTTGTATCGGCCTGGCAATGGCACTCTGTCAAACTCCTCGGGATACGGGTGCCGATACACTGTAGAGTTTTTCCTTGGGCTTCAAGCCGAACTGATCTCGCATCACTTCAGCTATCATATCGGCCCAGTATCCTGCGGGCCGATGTGGGAGGTCTTGCTGATATGATTGCCGCAAGCCCTCTACTTGATACTGCCTGGGGGAGTACGGCTGGTAGTGGTGATCAAGATTCTGTGCGCCATACTGCCCTGCGGTGTGCTGCTGGTAGCCTTGTGGCACATTGTATGTAGCTTGAGGTGGAGGATTGTTGAACACCAGGGCTTGTAGCTGTCCGGCCGATGGCTGGTGAACAGGAACTTGCTGCATCGGCTTGATCACTGGTTGCTTCCCCTTGGTCCATTGAGCATATTGCTTCTCCGTGATGTGCTGAGGGCTCCCCCCTGTCTGACTGGTGAGGACCAGTGGCAGTGTTGTTGTTGGCTGCGCCGATGGGGGTGGCATCGGCGCTGTCGGCTGAGCCGTACTCAGGTCATTCCTCAGGGTCCGATTGGCAGGGAACTTATTTTCTGGTAAGAAAATCGGCCCCTGAGGCTTGTACTGGTGAATCGACCCATCTAGGATCGATTTGACCGTATTGGTCAATGTGTTCACCAGGATCCCCGATTGGTTGACTAGCGCAGAATGAACTGCGGAGTCAATCCTGTCTTGCAACGTCGGCGCTGCAGTATCTTCAGTCTTGACGGTGTGGTCGTGCGCCGCCGCCGACGTGCCAGCTCCATCTCCAGGACTCGGCATAACTACCTTGGATTTTTAGATCAAGGTGCCTTGCCGAGTTCTAGAATATGTTTGCAGGTACATATTCTGGAACTGCTCGACCAGATTTTCTATCTTAGCCTTCTGCTCTGCATTGAGCTGGTCGGCGGTCACAGGGACGATGTTCTCCTTGGAAATCTCGACCTGCTTCGACATCTTGAGGAGATTTGTTGCTGTTGCAGAGTTTGCATTCTTTGTCCCACCGGGCATGCCAAAAGCGTGTTGGCGCAGAATTTCGACCCGTCCAGCAACCAAACGGGTTCCACGTTACCACGGCGGCCTGGGAGATCTGCTTAACTCTAGCACAGGTCCAAATTGGCTTGCCTAGTCGTGCGCAGAGCGTGCCAGTTGATTTGATCTGCAATCAACAAGAAACAAGTAAACCATATCAGAAAACAATGGTCGATCGGCCGATAGGCCGATGTCACATTGTTATAGCCCAGCCGATAAGGGAAAGCTGTATCGGCTTACTTGATATAATAAGCAAATTGAAGAGATCTAATCTCATCGGCCCATGCTAAAAGCGTGTGACAGATTAATGAAATTAACCGATGAAGGTTTCATGAGGACAACTACACTAGCTATTACTCTAGTGTAAACTTATACAAGTCAATCGGCTAACATAAATACACCAACCACAAAGAAGTCTTTAAAAACACTCTGTGACCGATATGTTTATATTCATCGATCCACATGTATAAGTGACAAACACATGCAAAAGCATAAATAATCACATGCATTAGATAAGACCGGCTGAAATCCCGACGCTATCCTTAATTACAATCGAAAACAGGCTTCGTGTTAGATCTCGAAACAGGACTAAGGTCGATAGCAACTCAAAGTGTGAATCGAGACTTAACACAAAGAAAATCAAGCCGTCGATTGCTTTTGGGGATGGTAAATGTCTTAGATAATCTAAACGAGCAAACTGATTCAACCATCATCGGCAACAAACCCTAAAACGAGTTAACTGCTGACGAGACAGAATCAGAAGACCGCGTCAAGATTAGCTAACACACGATAAACGACGATCACATCATCAGGGCTTAACATGCCTAAAGCGACACGCTAGCCCCGACGATGCAAATCGTCGGGTACGAGTTCTTACCTTGCTCTTGGGAAGCAAGAACTCGTCAGAAGTTAACCTCTTGCGAGGGTTGGCGATGCGCCGAAAGTAGATTAGTTTGATTGTATGATTGATTGAGAGAGACCTTCTATGTACAAACTATCGGGATATTTATACCCGAGGTTACAACAGAACCCTTGTAGGGTACGATCTTATCTACAACTAACAAACAAGTCCTTGCGGCAGACTTAAGCCACAGATTAGATCTAAACTACTTAATTTACAAGATACAACTGCCTAAAACCGAGCTTTATCTCTATTTGGCAACTTCCTTGAAGCTTATTACGAGCCCAGACCAAGCCCACGCTGACTCTGTCAACTTACAACCCGTATCGGCCAACAATCATATCGAATCCGTATCGGCCGATACACTCTTTCTGGCAACACCTCCCCAGTCCGATACGGTTACCGGGTCCGATACGAAGCCTGGTCCGACTCCAACTCAATCCTTCCTCTCTGCTTCGGTTTCCTCTTTTCTTTCCAAGTCGATTACCAAAATCCGTCGTTAACACTATCCTAAAACTGGCCAAAACAGTGCTCAGGGGGGATAATTTGTCCAGGTCAAAGAGTTGAGGGTTAAAAATGTTTGGTTTTCGAGTTCCGGGAGAGAGGGTAATTCGATCGACCACGATAGTTCGGGAGCAGTAATTCGTACTTTTTCCATAGATAAATATGTATTCCTCTATTAAGACATTAGATTTTATTATCACTGTGGTCGCATGATTGGGAAATTAAAACTGGACCACAATATTATTAGGATAAAAACAATTTTCTTATCAATTAACGTTAATTAGTAAATTTTGTCTTAGATTAAAATGATTCGATCTCGTTTTTTACCGCACAGATCTTAACTTTTGGTCAAATGACAGAGTACTCCATGTCATAGAAACACGTTTTCCCCTTAATTTGTTTTTATATTTCAATTGACAGTTTTAGTTTGTTTAATGGTTCATTTGTTACGGGTCCGTCAAGAAACACGTACCAGTAGTGAGTCTAGTGGTACGCGTGACAATTGCAGACTTCCAGTCCACTTTGTCAAGATTCCTTTTTGACTTTTCATTTCAGGAAGCAACTATAGTTATTAAACTATCACAAGGACAAACAATCAGACATTGGCCTGGTCATGCATATCTTAATCATTTCTATACGTAGCATTAATTATCCGTGTGGACCATGTCCATCGTCATGTGGCAATTAAAATTATACTAACGTAGTAACGTCCAAACTAAACTTAGCTAGGGAGCATATATAATTAGTTTACTCCACTAACTCATTAATCAGGTCCATTAATTAATTAATTAATTCCAAGAGATCGGATGCAGTATATCCATAGATTCATGGATTAATTGATGTGGATGATCAGTTGGCGTGTACGTATACATGCAGAGCTTGCGAATTTCATTTAATTAGTACCTTGACTAATTAATATTGGATGGTCTACAGTGCTAGACTAGAGCAGTCCACACTGACAATCACAACCGGTCTTCCTTTTCTTAATTTGTTTGTCATGGAGGAGGATAGCTGGTTGATTTTCATGGTTGCTGGGATCTTGTCCCGCCTATTGTTTATATTGTTTTTTATTTTGTTACCGAAAGTCATACAAGTGTACGTCAAGTTAGCTAAAATCATTTTTTATCAAATGATCCGATTTACATTGGTTTTAAAAGTTAAGAAATATTTTAATTATATCTAATTTTGTGGTTAATAAACATGAATAAAACTTGACTTATAGTTAAGTGACAGAAAATGAACATTTTCCTAGAAACGAAGCATTTGATAATTAGTGTTATAGATGTTATAAAATTTTTCTATTAACTTGATCAAATTTAAAGAGGTTGATTTGAAAAAAAATCAAAACGATTTATAATATGAAACAAACAGAGAACATTAATTAAGAGACATGTACGTATCACTACCCAAACACAAGGCGATTGCGATTAACAAAAAACAAATCCATCAGTACTCCAAACTTACCAGTGACAAGATTTGTATTCACAAATTGAATAATGGTGTGCACTGTTCAATTAATTCAAGTTTGAAAGATACGTAAGTTGAAGTAGTATGAAATATCTATTGCAAATCCAATTGATAAACACACATAAACCTAAAAGAAACCTTCTCTCTCTAAGTATGAAAGGAAAAAAACTGAAATCTAGCACTACAACTGAAGAAGAAGCTGCTCCTAGCTAGCTAGCTATGATGTGATGCGATCTCCTTCAATTCTCCTCCTACACCATGTAGTAGTTGACGTGTATGTCGTCCATGTTGGCGTAGCTGCACGCCGGGCACGCCCACGACGCCGACGCGCACGCCGCGCAGAGGTGCCAGCAGCACGCTCGCTCGCCGCACCCGAAGCACCTCGCCGCCGCCGTGCTCGTGTCGCCGCCGCCGCCGCCGCCCTCGTCCTCCTCCTTGCCGCCGGTGGTGGTGAAGTTGTCACCGTAGCAGCAGGACTCGGCGTCGTCGTCGTCGTGCCACCGCGGCTTCGCCCGGAGCACATGGTCCAGCTCGACACGCAGCGCGGCGTTCTCGCCCTCGCGCGCCATGGCGATGCTCTGCCACGTCCGCGACACCGCGCACGCGCACCGGAGACGCTCCGCCATCTCCCGCCGCGTCCGGCGGATCTCGTCGTCCTTGGCCGCCAGCCGCCACGCCATGGCCCTCTTCACCGCCTCCAAGCCCTGCTTCCACCTCGCCCGTCGCCGCGGCAGCAGCAAGGCGGTCGGGTCATCATCGTGGATGGTGGTCGCGTCTGAACGAAAGAACATCGTCGTCGTCTCATCGGCGACGACGACGCGCGGTCTCTTCTTCCTCGACGACGACGAAGCCGCCGAGTTGTCCGTCCCCGTCGTGGCGGGCGGCGCATACATGCAGCAGGATGAGGCGAGGTCCACGGCGGATTCTCCGTGGTGGTGGTTCCGTACCCTCCTGCAGCTTTCGACGGCGTCTTTATCGGCGGCTACCATCTCTGATCTCCTTGGGACGGCCATGGCGTAGTACGTGGCCGGAGTACAATACACTACACTGTGGGAAGCTTGCGTCGTCGTCGTCGGCGGCGGCGGCCGGCGTAGGTCGCTCGACTCAGCTTTCACCGTGGCGCGTACGTGGACACGTGGTATATATAGAGCGTGGGTGCCCGCTTGTTTCTGTAAATTGGTTGGATGGATTATTCAGATTGACGGTGACCTCTTCTCGATTATTTTCGATATATATATATATATATATATATATATGTGTGTGTGTGTGTGTGTGTGTGTGTGTGTGTGTGTGTGTGTGTGTGTGTGTGTCGCTATTCGGATTAATTAATTAACTTGGTTTCAATATAGCATTTTCTTGTTGTTTTAACTATCTGTATCATGTCTTATTTTTATCGGATAAATAACACGCATTAACGGATTATATATAGAGATTATATCGCAAATTCAATCACACAAGCGTGTTAGTATATTTGATCACTCCATAAATATTTTTTTCGTTCCGATACGGATCGAGGAAGAAATGTTCAACAACACAAATTGGAGATTAATTGTTGGAAATATGGACCGACGGCTTTGTCGAGAGTGTAGACTGCGACTACGGTATTTGAAGAGTATAGAGTCTTCGGTATAAGGATCTACACGAAACGAGTTCATGCACACACCAAGATAAAGATTATACTGATTCAAACCCTCGAAAGGTGATAGCTCTACTTCAGTTTATATGAGATTATGATGCAAGTGACAGAGAGTACAATAGAGAACAACGAAAGTATTAACCTATGAGATCATAGAGATTGCATCTTTTTTGAATAGGACTCTAACACTTTTTATTCGGGATACAATTTCTCTACCTGTAAACCTAATTCCATAAAGATTAACATTCCCGTATACTAAGGGTATGTCATATCTGTATACTTAATGACCCCAAGGATAGGAGGTATGCATTATCCATAACCCTGACAGTAGCCCCTGACTTCAAATCAAATTAATTCATACTGTTTTTTGAACCAGAGTTCTCAAATATATGTTGTTGTGCTTACCTAACCGTCCTCGAGTCCTCAAGAAGGTATGAAGTCTCAGACAACACTACCCAAAAACAACCGTCCACTATGAATTTGAATTGAAGTCTAGTAGCCACTATAAACAAATCTGAGAAAATCACGACGATCTTTTTCTTTCTTCCTTGAAATACAAACCATCACCCACGATCTATAAATTTTCATTCTGAGATTTTTTTTCATCTTCTTTTCCCTGAGCCATTTCTCATTTCCTTGTGCCCTTTGAACTTTCAACCGGTCTCAAACCCAAACCCTTCTTCACCATCATCATTTGCATCCTCTGCTGGTTCTATGGATTTGGACGAAGCCCACGTCACTTCCAAGGGTCTGAAGGCGCTTCAACTCAAAGGAACACTTCCGATGAACAAATCTCTACGTCCATCTGAAGGAGGTACAAACCCTAACCCGATGCTTGGCCAAATAGTTTGCATAGGAGATTTCACACGATGTGGTTTTTTACCTCCTCCTTCTGAATTTCTTCTTCTTCTTCTGAATTTCTACGGGATTCATCTCCTCTACTTGAATCCAAATTCCATCGCCTTCCTCAGCATCTTTTTCCATCTTTGCAAGGCATACATTGGGGTTTTACCTTTCATAGATCTCTTTAGATATTTCTATGAACTCCGATGAATGGAATCTCGTGGAGTGTCCGGCTATTGCGGCTTTCATCTTCAAGATGGGATGAAGACAGAATACATTCCCTTCAACTGCCCTTCCTCTCGAGGAACATGGAGATCTAGATGGTTCTACCTCCATGTCGAAGACCAGCCCCCTTGTCTTGCTGTCCCATACGAGAAACCCATACGTTCCCCTCTGTGGACCTCCAAACCCTCCTTAACCCCCACTCTCCAAAGTTTCATAGATAAAACCCACGAGCTCGAGAACAAGGGTTGTTAGGTATGAAGCTGCGGAGGACTTCATACGCTGTCGAATCCAGCCTCTCCAAGCCCATGCTCACCCCGTGTACGAGTTCACGGGGGTTGATGACATAACACAGGTATCATTCCGGGGTATACGTTCTCATAACCTTCCTGACTTTGTATCATCCGAGAACGATTCTCACAACTTAACGTTTCCATCTCTTTGCAAAGCTTGACGACCTAACCATGAAGGCTCGGATTAGTAACCTAATCGCAGACGCTCACACAGGCCCAG
Organism: Oryza officinalis; assembly: GCA_008326285.1. Classification (NCBI taxonomy): domain Eukaryota; kingdom Viridiplantae; phylum Streptophyta; class Magnoliopsida; order Poales; family Poaceae; genus Oryza; species Oryza officinalis. The sequence continues at coordinate 37,098,498 of BDMV01000012.1, read as the reverse complement.
ATCAAACCGTCGTCGCAGTATGCGACCTCCCATCCTCCGATCGAGACACCGCCATCAACGTAAGTGATATCGACCATGACTTTTATCTTCGACCTTTATTGTTCGAAAGAGTAGTAATCTAGATTTTATAGGCTTTACCTCTCATGGATACCATTGGTCTACTCGTCGTTCACCAGGTGTCCTCCTCTTTAAAAGAGAAGGCAATCTCGGAGCAGGCCACTGTCGAGAACATCCCCAGCTGGAGCGAAACAAAGCCCGCCAAGAGGAAATGGGCGGCTCTGCCCAAACCCTCTGGTGCCAGCAACCAAGCACCCACCAGCGGCTCAACGGTAATATTCTTCCCTGTAGTCCATAACTATCTTGAGGAAGAATTTTTAATCCTGGCCTACATATCATGCAGGCCACCTCTGGCGTCAAGTCCTCCTCATAGGGGAACAAGATGCTCCAAAAGCGAACCAAGCTCAAGTAAGCAATCGTTCTCGTCAGCCTTTGTACTTCAACGTCCTCGCAACACCCTTTAACTTGTCTCCTTTGGTTGTAGTCCTTCTCCTATGACATCGGCGCAGAGCACCAGACGTGAGGGAACCGTCCCGGCCCCTCCCCCCGTCATAGTGTCCGTACCTGCTCCTCCTCCTCCTCTGCCTGTCATCCCGTCCACCGCTGCCCCGCTCACTACCACCGAGAAGCTTGCAGAAGCAAGCCGACTACTCCAGTCGGGCATGCGGGACGTCTTTGCCAAAGTCGACCAGCTCCGAACGGCGGCAACGACTTCAAGCAAGCGTACCTTCGAGCTGGAGAAGTAGCTGGCCGAGCCGCAATGGGACCTGACAAAGTTCAGAGACCTAGTCGTCGGTCATGGGCGGCAACGGCAAGGGTGGGAACGGCGGCTGGAGGAGGCACAGGAGAGCTTAGCCTCCCTCCGACAAGGACTCCAAGACAACTACGAGCGACTCGATACTGTGGCCCGTAGCCTAGGGGTACATGAGAAGGGCCCGGAGTTCCCTGATGAGACAACCGTCCTGGGTTCTCTGGGCACCCTTATCGGTCGGCTAGATGGTGCGTTGACAAGGCACGCTGAGCAGGTCACCGAAGAGATGCGCACCGGTCTCCGGACCGGCACATGCCACGTTCTCGCGTGCTTCAAGCTCACACACCCCAAGCTGAACCTGGAGGAGGCGCTGGAGAAGGGTGGAGCCAAAAACGCTCGCGAGGACGTGATGTCGGACCTTGTTGACTTGGGGGATACCGTCATCCCCTTTTTTGGGCAGTAAATGACATCTTCCTGTAATTTGTTTTAATCTATTTTAAGAACAGTTTGATTAGACCTATCATGTTTTGAACACGATGTCCTTTTTTACCGTCCTTAAACTTTTATCCAGACTATGCTGATCCCTTAGATGCATCGAGGACAAGGTCATCCCGCAAGGAGGATATCGGGATGTCCTCACGAGAACGAGATTACATCTCCTTCACCTCGCGCTTCCTTATCACCGAGCAATGACAATCGAGAACTGGTCGTCATAAATGTCGACGACGCGTTGGACCCGTAGGAATCCCAACTTCACTCCCTCATCGAGCGGAACCATGGTACGAGAACCCAACCTTTATAGTCATTTCCGCCCATGCACATGGGGGTGCTATCTGAGGTCATCTGTCTCGTGCAGGTCTCGAGTACGACTTGGAGGAGCGAGAACGTCGTGTACAGTATTGGAAGGCAAAATTCGAGAAGGTGGATCTTTAGAGAATGTTGGACGCCGTCCGGAAGGAGCAAGCCATGGAAGCCCTTCGAGGTAGGGACGTATGGATTGGAGCCTATCTCAAAGGCTGTTGCCAAGCACTCAAGCGCCTTTGCGAAGAGCTGCAAGTACCTCGTCCTTCTCCCAAGAAATCCATCAACGGACACCTGGCCTGGATGCAGAGTACGTGCAACCATCTCACAGGAATCGGGAAGCGGATCGACAACAGCCTGAAACAGGAGTGTCATCGTGCTAGCCGATACGTAGGTGGTCACATTCTCGCCTGTATCTGAGATAGACATCCGGAGATAAGCCTGAGATTCCTTCGAGAAGGGTTCACATGTTCTCGAATGAGGGTTGACGAGATTGACCACTTGGCGCAGACCCTTGCTCCGCTTGCCGAAGACGTTTTTGCCACCATGAACTGGCAATGGCCCTCGTGGTAGATGTTTTGTACCTAAGGAATACTTAATGTACATGTTAGCATATTCTGTTTGCATCAGGACTTAAGTAAGAATTGAAATCTATGTCTTAAGTATCTGTAAATAAATAGTGTGCGAGTACTTCTCGTTCAGGCTACCCTCAGCCTTTGGAGTATGATACTCTCCCTAGCCTCCAGCTACGTCGGCAGAGAAGTCATTCTCTGTGGAGGTAGCTTAAATCTTATACCATACCAAGTTGAAGTTTGCGAATACCTAGCCCCCAGCCATGAAGTTGGGAAAACCAATTCTCGATTACACGGCTTAGTTAATACACTGCTAGTGAGCTCTCTAACATGACCAATTATGACATGGGCATTTGGCTCTGCAGTGCCTAACATGACCTTATCTGCTCTGGGCGTCCCCAGCCGAGGTCTTGTAGGACCTCGGAGGTATGTCAGACTAGCGTAAGAGGACACTAGGATTGGCTTCGACACAAGGCAATATAAGGAAAGGGGATTATTGGGTAAAACACTTTATGGAACAACTAGACTGAATTGGATATATTATACTATAAACACTTACAGACTTTGATATATCGATGTTACACATAAAATTTACGCAGTTGATCGATGTTCCAGGAGTTTGCCAACTCGCGGCCCTCGTCGTCTGCAATCTTGAACGCGCTTGGCCTTAGCACTTCGACCACCGTGTACGGTCCCTCCCACTCAGGTGAAAGCTTGTTTTGCCCTGCTTGATTTTGAACTCGTCGGAGGATGTAATCGCCGATGGTGAGTGTACGGGCACGAACGCGTTTTTCGTGATAGCGACGTAAAGCCTGTTGGTACATGGCTGCTCGAATGACAACCCATTCTCAATGTTCTTGTAAGAGATTGACATCGTCTGCTCGCTGCTCCTCCTGGTCTTTGTCTGAATACTGCTCAACTCATGTAGACCGATGTCGCAGCTCGGACGGGAGCATGGCTTCGAAACCATACACGAGGAAGAAGGGAGTCTCTTTGGTGGAGGTTGTCGGGGTAGTACGGACGGCCCACAGAACGGAAAGGAGTTCATCAACCCATCGTGTGTCATAGGCCAAAAGCATATCGTACACACGTGTTTTGATCCCTTGGAGCACGATGCCGTTAGCCCTCTCGACCTGCCGGTTACTCTGAGGATGGGAGACTGATGCGAAGCAGATTTTGACTCCTAGTTCGTTACAGTAGTCCTGGAAGGTGCCACTAGTGAATTGGGAGCCGTTGTCTGTCAAAATCCGATGTGACTAGTCCGTATTTGCAAAATATCCCTCTCATAAACTTGATGGCGTGTTCGGCTTTGATCTCTCTTGTTGGCTCTGCCTCAATCCACTTGGTGAATTTGTCGATAGCCACAAACAAGAACTTGTAGCCGCCTTACCCTTGAGGAAATGGTCCAAGGATGTCAAGCCCCCAACATGAGAACGACCAAGTGAGAGGGATAGTTTGGAGCGCTTGGGCCGGCCTCTTGGTGTGTTTGCTGTGAAATTGACAAGTTTCACACCATTTTACTAAGTTGCAAGCGTCTTGAAGGGCCGTTGGCCAGAAGAATCCTTGCCGGAAAGCCTTTCCGACTAGAGTTCGCCTGCCGGCATGTGATCCACATATCTCTTCGTGGATGTTGAGTAACAGATCTTTGCCGTTCTCAGGAGAGACACACTTGAGCAGGACTCCATTCAACGCTTTTTTGTATAAGTCATTGCCGATCATACAATAAGCTTTTGCTTGGCGGGAGAGTTTTTCTGCCTCGGTGTCCTTGTCCGAGAGTTTATTGTCATCTAAGAAGTTGATGAGCGGAGTACACCAGTCCTTTGTGGTCTCGATGTCGGCGACGATATGAGTGACCTTTTCGTTAGCCCCCGTGTTGTTTGCAGTGTCGGCTACGGTACCTTCATCATCGGCTACCTTAATTGAGGGTCTTGTTAGGACGTCCAAAAAGGTTCCCGGCTCTACCGGTTCTCTTTTGGACGCTCGCCGAGCTAGGTTGTCGGCGTCGGTGTTGTCCTTACGATATACGTGTCGTACTTCAAGGTCGTCAAACTTTCGCTCGAGCTTCTTGACTTCTGCGAGGTACTTGGTTAACTCTGGGTTTGAGCATTTGTTGTCTTTGTGCACTTGGTTTGCAACTCTGAGTTCCCTTTCACAATTAGTCGTTTTACACCGAGTGTTGCTGCTGCTCTTAACCCGGAGAGTAGTCCTTCATACTCTACGGTGTTGTTTGTAGCTCTGAAGTTGAGGAGTATTACATGTCTAAAATGATTCCCTGCTGGAGATGTCAGACTGAATCCTGCCCCAGCCCCATGGCTGTTGAAGGCCCCATCGATGGTCATTGTCCATGTCTCATCGTTTATCTAGGCGCTTGAGGTGTTCTCGGGAACAGTTCAATCGACCACGAAATTTGCGAGAACCTGGGACTTGATGGCTGTATGCGGGACGAAGTCAACATCGAATTGACTGATTTCAATGACCCATTTAGTAATGCGTCCGACGACGTCCTTGTTTCTTACGACCTCGCCGAGAGGGAAAGACGAGATGACCGTGACTTTATGGGCTTGGAAATAGTGACGCAGTTTTCGTGATGTCATAACTACGGCATACAACAACTGCTGGATTTACGGATATCGAGTTTTGGCATCGTGGAGGGCCTCGCTAATATAGTACACTGGATATTGTACTTTGTCCCTCTCAACGATGACCACAGTGCTAACAAAATAGGGTGCGGGCGGTTCCTCCCCTAAACGTACCTCACCCTCTTCAGGCACATCCTCGACGACCCCTTCGATTACGTTCACATCTCTCGGATAATTGGATCCCGAAGACTCTAGGCTGTGAAGGACCGAGGGCTCATGAGGATCAACGTCAATGAATCCGACCAGGCGATCCAGGGTTTCCGTTGTACTGTTGTCCATTGACGTTTCTCGAGATTGATCTTGATTCTGATGGATCAAACAGCAAGGTATACGGACCATACGATTGGTGATTTTCAAGAAGACCTTGCAATCCGTAAGGGGGTGACTCTTTGATTTGTGAATCGGGCATCACGCCTTGTATGGAGATGTGCGCAGGATATCTCGATCCTTACAGGCATCGAGTTCAGCCTTCACTTGCAATATCACCCGACATTCGATCAAAGAGTGCTGAGACATCTTATGATCGAACACCAGGTGTCGTAGTTAGCTGGATACTTCCTTGTCGGCACGTGGCCCCCAGGCGATGTCTGGGGTTTGGCCGTTTCAGGAGTTCTCTGAGACGCTGAAGTCGATGTACTCCTCTTCTCTGACTAGATGGGAGGAGCAGTTGATGAAAAGTTGTTGTCGACCGTCCTTGCTGCACCATTCTCGATCCCAACTGGTATTGGGGAAGGTGAGATTGGAACCGGGACGAAGACCGAATAGACGATGGATCCGACTTGTGTCCAAACGTACGCTTGCTGGGTAGGATCTCCCAGGCTAGGGTGAGTGCAGACGTTTTTGTCGAATAATCTTGAACTTGAAGTCATCTTGTCGAAACCTTAAGCACCAAGTCCCTTTACCTGGCGTGCCACTGTCGACAGTGTAGACTGCGACTACAGTATTTGAAGAGTATAGAGTCGTTGGTACAAAGATCTACACGAAACGAGTTCAAGCACACACCAAGACAAAGATTATACTGGTTCAAGCCCCTTGGAAGGTAATAGCTCTACTTCAGTTTATGTGGGATTATGATGGAAGTCACAGAGAGTACAATAGAGAACAACGAAAGTATTAAATACCGACAAGATCCTCACCGAGAACAACTCGACGAGATCCAAACAGTGAGTTGTCTTCAAGTCCTCTGGATTGCCTCTACTATGAGATGGTTGGCGCTATGATTCGATGATCTTGTATCCCTTGGGGGTCTTTCTATTTATACCTCAAGCTGTCTTATTCTTCAAGTAGAATTCGGAGAGTAGTCTTAACCTACGAGATCACAGAGATTGCATCTTCCCCGAATAGGACTCTAACACCTTCTATTCAGGGTACAATTTCTCTACTTATAAGCCTAATTCCATAAATATTAAGTAACCTTCCCGTATACTAAGAGTATGTCGTATCTGTATACTTCATGACCTCAAGAATAATAGGTATGTCTTATCTATGATCCTGATAGGCTTGTATATGACGGGGAAGCTATAGTAATACTAAATTATTATGGGTGTTTGGCAGGATTCCAGACTGTGACGGACACAGGATTTTGAGGATGGGGTATGAAATTAGCGAAGTTGTTTCATAGAAAAACTTAAGGTTGACATACTACATCATACAAATTTTTTTATAGAAAATACAACTAGTTAAGAGCATGTACGATATCCTTTGAAAAATAGATATTAAGGGTTAGACACAAACATTTGTTTTCCTTTTCTTTTCTTTTATATTTCACAAGAGTTTGAACGGTATGACTTTCTACTTTTAATTGCTCTACAGCCTAAGTTGAGTCACAGACTCACAGTAGGTCTCATTGGGCATAGCTGAAGATTGTGGACCATCCACACGGCAGCAGCGTGCGACGACGCTCCTAGGATCCAACCGGATAGCACCGTCGGACGTTATAAGGGCGATTGTTCTTTGCTCTCGATTGGTCCAGGTGAGCTAGCACAGGCAACGATCTCGTTGGGACGCCTAAATAACTATATTTTGAGTGTGTTGGAGTTCATTTTAGCCCAATTAATAGTAGATATATCTAACGTATGTGGTATATACTGAATTTTTTGGGAGGTCAGAAATTCTGGGTACAGGTGTACCCTCATGTTCCTATATTGTATCCGCCCTTGATTCCAGATACACAATTTGCTAAATTCAGATATATATATCCGTGAGAGTTCGATCTCTCCACTACAAATTTGGATCTATGCCGGAAGAACTTTTTGCTAGATCTCTTTTTTTAAAAAAAAGAAAAAATAAGGTAAATGTAGAGTAGAGTTCTAGAACAGGGTTAAAGCTGCTCTGCCAACGCTTTGCTTCTGTCGTTGTTTTTAGCCCCACTCTACTTAATTTTCTCTATATCATTTAATGTTTGGTCCATCTCAATTTAAGATTTGTAGCTCGGCCAAACACTTTACTTACTTGCAAAAGACAATAAATACAAATTAATATAAGATTCTTAAAATTTTCAAAAACAAGCAATATGCGTGCATCTTTGCTCATGTAAAATGTAGGTATAACCGTACCTTGCAGGGGAAGCATGCAGGCAAGATTAATCAGTAGCTTTCGAGATTGCTAATTAATTCTGTTTGTTGTTATTGTCCACTGCAAGTTACAGATCAGATAGAGTAAGTTACATGATCAAAGAGATATATAGTTAAACCTCGATAATATATCGCGTGACTGTAGATTCCATGTTATCATAAATTGTAGATTTAACACACAAATATTATTTTAAAATTATAGATTTATTTAGATTAGATCCCTAGCTTAATTTGTTGTCCTAATTGTATCATCCTATATGTATATTTTATTAGTCTTGCAATACAACTAAAGTTAAATCTATAATTTTAATTTATGACACTATTATTATTATATATATTTACATATGTAGATTATGATAAATTCGATGACGATAAATCTATGTATTGTAATTTGTTGTTAAATAAAGTAGAAACATTTATTGTAGACAATATTTTTACAATAAATAGAAGACCATATAGTCTAAATAAATCTGTGTTTACAAGTATTTACTATATATTGCCAAGCGGTGCAGCACTTGAGAGTTCAGATTGTGAGGTCTTCCACGAGCGCGAGAGAGATGATCATTCCGAGTTGGAAGGCATAGTACGTTAATCCCGAGTTTCTGACCAAACGAAGCCGATAAGTAGGAATATGTACTTATAGCTACTCCTAGCTAGGGTTTTTCTTTGTAAACAATATATATTCTCCTTGCATTTCTAAGGTGTACTGCAACATTTGAGAGTTCATGCTCTAAGAAATCTATGCGTGTTCGAAGTCAGATGACATAGTAGCCAACAAGTAGGACATTTATTTATGGCTACTTCTACCTATGGGTTTTCTTTTAAACAGTATCCTTCAAGCATTGCTAAGGAGTATTGTAGCACTTGAGAGTTAAAGACTATGAGAAATACATGTGGGAAACAGATGATCATTTGGAGTCGAAAGGCGTAGTACATAAATCCCGAGCCGAAACATTTATAGCTACTCTTAGCTAGGGTTTTCTTGTAAACAAGATGCCAAAGTGTGCAGCCCGTGATAAATCAGCACGCGAGAGTGGGCTTTTCTGTGCGGCCTCAGCCTGTCGTCTACATGGGCCGAGCGGTATCGTGCGGCCCATGGAACGGAATTGCGGAGGCCGTGGGGGGATTGTCACGTACGTGCAGCCCGTAATATATATGGGCCGAATCGTGGTGGGCCTCCTTGTGGGCTCCGGAAAGGTCAAGCAGTTAAAACTGGGCCTTTTTATGGTCTTGTTTGAGTTTAATTTCAGGGCTGTAATATACTGATACTTTTGGTCATTGTTGTATGGAGTACATGCAAGAATAGAAAACCCAATAACACCATGTAATTAATGAGTATTAGTATATTACTCCAAACTTCATACTGTAATTACCGTTGCCTATATATAGTACACTTTCCTTTTTCTTTTTACTTATATATATACATGCCCTGCTTTGAGTATATTTATACACTCATTATGTACTAATACTAATGTCCTGGCTGTCAGGCTCGAGTATATCAATAAATTAATGTGATTCCAGATACTAATAGGAAAAAAAAAATCCAAAGGTCGCTGATCTCTGTGCTAATCAAGGGGTAGACAGAAAGCTGCAAAGTGCCGTTCACATGCCTTGTCATTAGCTACCCTGCACTGCCATGTAAAGTTCCATCAACTCAACTGCAATGCTGCTTGGAAACTTGAGTCGTTCATTCTGAATTTCTGACCGATCATCAGAACATTGCAATGCAGTGCAGGCAGAAAATTTTTACTACTAATGTAGGAGTAAGTACTCATTTTGTTCCATAAAATACCAATACCAATATAAGATAAGATAAAACAGACTCATTGTACTAAGAAATATTTTATCTTATTTTATATTGAATTTTTTAGTTACGAAGGGAGTACATATATATATATATATGTTTAAATTTATTATACTAAAATATATCTTATCTTATTTTAAATTGATTTTTTATGAGACAAAAAAAAAGTAATCAACTAGTAGAACCTGCCGAACGACCAAAATTCAGTATCTAAAAAAAAGTTCTGTCATAAGCATCGTGTGCATACACATTGATCAGAACATGCATATATACAGTGCCAAAGAACTATATACTTCTCGTTTCAAAATATAAAAAATTTTAAGTAAATATGACATATCTTAATACTATAAATCACATAAAACAAGTATAGTTTTATAGCATTAGAATGTATCATATTTATCTAAAATCTTTTATATTTTAAACGTGAGAGAGTAGGTCATCTCGACAGTATGCTCTAATCAGAGCCATATCTCTGACACTGTTAATACTAGTAAACCTTGAAGAATGCTGAGATTATCTGTTCCAGTCTATTTAATCTTTTAGGCTGAGTTTGAAAGTTATTGGTAAGAGACAATCTCTTCGGCACGCAAAACGGGGCGCGCAAAACGAGGCGACTCATTAGCACATGATTAATTAAGTATTTGTTATTTTTTAAAAAAATAGATCAATATAATTTTTTAAAGTCTTTTTATAAAAAAAAAATACATCGTTTAGTAATTTGAAAAGCGTGCACGTGAAAAACAACAAGGACCGACCCGATTGGCATCTAGCTAGCTTCATAGCAAAATGATCCAAGCTACTACTACTACATTACCCGTACTAGTACTACTCCTACTGATTATAGCTTTGACCACACTGATGATACCCAGCTAGCTTGATTGGTTACTGTGTCACTAGCTGTTTTTTCTCCCGTGTGAGTTTGTAGTATCAATCCAGCTCACACTTAGTACTGTTCCCTTGCTAAGCTCCAAGCCACCTGCCATATGATAGGTACAATTACAATTAGACGACAGAACATGCAGCTATTAGTACAGTATAGTACTTGTTGTAATGAACAGGTGATAAACATATTCCATACTACTACTAATTTGTAAGTAGTATCTTGTTATTAAGATCAAGTTGCTGTGCCATGTAGGCCAGCACTGCTAGCTGACTGGTCCAAGCAGAAGAGTAATCTCAAAACCTAAAACCGATTACTGGGCTAAACGCCGAAAGATGGCAGGCGGCAGGATTACTGTTGCTAATTCTTGCAGAACGTGCTGCATTATCTAACCTTAGCCACCTGTTGCATTATTTATTGTTTCAGTTATTCTTTATATGTTTTTCTTTAAACCAATGTGCCTAGGCACATGAAAGCCAGCTGATTGCAAAGGATCATATGGGGATACCATATATGCAAGTATTTTAGTCGCTCTATGAATGAACTGTCAGTTCAGGTAATTAAGTTGGCACACACATATATCCATTTTATTACCCTGATTATTGTATCAAGCTGTGGTTAATTTCCTATTAATGACACAATACAACTAGCTGAAGCAGCAACAACCGTATACAGTAGTATAATCTATCTCCTACCCTCCCTGCCTAATCAGTGTGAATCCCAGACCAGGCAGAACGTAAATTAAAGCCGAGTTTTGCTCTTGAAGAAAAGAGAAAAGAATCGAGCTAAAAAAAGATCGATGAAAAGAGAAACTAATGTAGGAAAAGCCTGAAGATGCGAGCATTAGAATCTTGAATCAGGTGCTATAGTCAGTAAAAAGAGAAAGAAGAAAGGAGAAAAAGATGCAATTACAAAAAGATACACATGCATACATCACTGCAGGTGATTGATTGATAGAGAAAATTAGCAGTGGAGCCATATTCTGGGCAGGTCGGGCACATGCCTAAGCTCTGCCATCGCATCTTCAACGTTGCTCCCAGCCATCGATGCTCGAAAATAATGTCCGGCAGCTCGTTTGGGCTCGATAGTTCATCGTCAGAGAGAAATGTTTCTAAAATTTGTTATTGTTATTGTTATCTGCTCATGTTCTTATTCTCTCATCAGAAATGCAGAATGCAGGGAAGAGTCTCTGCATGTTCTCAATCAGATTAGAGATTAGAGTCGTTCCTGAATCCTGATCCTTAAGCATAATAGATGAGAGGAGGAAGACAATTTTTGTAGGATGCTGACGCTGACACTGGACGGTGGTGGTTGCCACGTCGCTGGTCCGAGTTGGCTGCTCTCGCCGACAGCGTGGGCCCACTCCACCGCCTTGGCGAGTCCAAACGGAACGGGCCTTTCTTCTTCCGTTCCGTTTGCATGCAGATGCAGATGCTGCAGGAAGAGTGTGGGCCCCGACCGCCATTGAACTCGCCATCAATCAATCGACCAACCACTTTCATGCCTCTTTTGCAATCCGCACCTCCTCTCTTCTGCTAATTACTTCACCATCCGATTCCTTAACTCAGCTGGATCTTTTGAATAAAATTAGAGTCAAACTATTAAAACTTTCTTTAACAATCAGTATCTTCTAAAACATTTATAAGTTTGAAGGCACTTTTAAAGACATCTATATATTAGTCTTAAAAATACTATAACAAAATTAAATATTTGTTTATGTATTATACATTATAAGAGAAAACCATAGTTAAAGATGAGTTTTGCAGATTGTGTTATTATTCAAAATGTCAAAAGTTATTAGACTGGATGAATTACTTGTTGGCCACTGTTATTTTGTTCGTCACCTTTTTACTAAATAACTGACGTTGGGCACTATTCATCTTTAAAATTTTGATCATTTGTTCTTTTACGTATTTACAAACAATAAAAAATATGTTATATGTTATTTAAGTGTAATATGTCCTATACTTTCCCGTTTCATATTACTCGTTGATTTAGCTTTACCGTAAGTTAACATACATATTTTTAACAATAATAAAGTTTTAGAAATTTTTATAGTTTAATAGTATGTGAATTATATGTTATATAAGTATATCACACGGTGAATTTAAAAACATGAATCTCATGAGTTAAAAATTGATTGTTAAAGATGATTAGGACAAAATTAATTCGAAATGGATGGAGTAAATATAAGAACAAATTTTCGTTCACTTTACCTAACATTGAAGAGTAGTTAGTGGTCATAACTCCGAAGAGCAGAAGTAAAGTTGTCAGTAACTGTATTTAGAAATGGAGGGGATATTAATTTTCCACTACGTTAGGGAGTAGTAATATTAACATTACTAGAATGCACTATTAATTCATACGTTCTCTGTGACATAATAAAATTCGTAGTACTATAATATGTCATATTTATTTAAAATTATTTATATTTTAAGACGAAAAAAATATTTGTTTCTTTGACGAGGATAAAGTATAAACAAAAGAGCCTCATCGGTTGGCCCAAAAATCAAAATTTAAATTTTTAAACTTGATTTTAAAATATTTTCAACGTTTTAGTATTGGTTTTTAAGTCGCTACAAATAAATATATAAAAGTTTTATCTATAAATTAATTTTTATTCATTCGTTAATAAACTGTTTTGATTTATTAAAATAATATGAGTATGACTCCAACATGCACCTAACAATAAAACTTTGAAGTCTTTTTTTGTTTAACTTATCCTTTGATGGTTTCAAGGAGCAATAAACTCATTATAAACACTTGCAACATCGACGTCATTGACTCGTTTATAAAATGCTGAGTCGTCTTGTGATGTGGCACGCAAACGTAGGCAATGGGACACGTCATGAACGAGTAATAATGACTTATTTAAGGATTGATGGTGCCATATTTTTATTTTTATTCATCGAAATATTAAAACAAATTGTTTGTTTCACACTTCTAAAACTATATTTTCTAAAAGAATTTTTGCATTTTCGCATGTTTCAAGTTATTTGTCAAGTTTATTTCTTAAAATATATAATTTTATCTCTACAACTAAACCGATAATCCATTCAATAATTTAAATTAAACAGACCTTAAGCTTTTGGAAGTACGGTTCAGTTCTATTTGTTCCAAAACTACATCCTTTGAAATTATTTTTCACTGTATTGGCCGTTTGGTCTAAGCTAGTATTTATTAGGCTTATTTTAAAAGTAATTTATTCCTATATAATCAGTCTAATAATCTAAATCAAATATGCCTTGGTTCTGCACTACCTTCGTCATAAAATACATTCATATGTCCTATAATATAAAAGATTTTGAATAAAAATATATTCTAATACTACGAATAGACTTATGTACAGATTTGTAGTACTATTATGTGTCTCGTCCATCCAAAATACTTTATATTATGTGACGGAGGAAGTAATTGTTTTTAAGATTGAAACAAATATTAAGAAAGTAGATGAAAATGATTGGAAAAAAGTGATAGGCTAAGAAGAGAAAATAAGTAAAGAAATTAAAAAAAGAATAATTGTGATTGGTTGAGAAGATTAGCTAGATGAAAAAATAGCTTTATTTTAAAATAGGTATGATGATAAAATAACTATATTTTTTGGACGAAGCGAGTAGTGCTTAAGTTTCAAAGGTGCAATTTTTGTGCTTCTTGAGGGACAGCAGTGCAAATCTCTAGAGGAAGAAGAATGCGAAGAAGAGAGAAGAGGAGAGAGTTTCCAGGCCTGCTCGAGAAGGAATAATTAGGGCTCTGTCTTTGCTTTAACGCCACCCCTCTTCTTCTTCCTCCGAATAAATGCTTTCTCCACTGCCGCAAGAAAGGCACCTCCTCACGGTCACCGGGTGCCGAAAAGCTCCGATCTTTGTCTCCATTTGCCCTCAATTCCTTCCTCTGGGTTCTTGTCCCCGGAGTTTCATCTCTCTATGTGATGTGAGTGACTGCCAGGTGCTCCCGCTTTTCTCTCCCTGTTTTCTGAGCCACACTCGCTCGTGCTCTTGCTTCGATTGGGCGCATCTCGGTCTGCGGGTGTGTGTTCTTGTCCTAACTCTTTTTTTCTGCGAAATTGTTGGGTTTTTTTGTGCTTGCGACGGCAGCTTGTGGGCAGAGTTTTCTCTTACGGTTTTGGAGTAATTTTTCTTGAGATGGAATCTCTACTTTTGGGGCCAAATGCTCGTGCTCTCTAGATCTGTTTCTACGAGTTCTCCGCAGAATTTGCTGTTAGATTCGACCGCGAGCTCGATACTCTTTTCCCTTTTTCCTTGGGCGTTTCCAACATTGAGCTAGAATTTTTTTTTGTCCATTTCAGGAGCAGTCGATTCGTTCTTGCAATTGCTGATTTTGATCTGAAATTGTTGGTGAATTCTCTCCTTGCAGGCAGGCGATTGGAGCTCACGTCGTGCGGGTGATTTGCCCTCTTACATGCACTGTTCTCGAGTAACTGTTGATTACTTAGCGTGTCTCGCATGAGGAATAATTCGAGAATCGGCGAAAGCTCCAACATTTGGGTGAATTTGGTCGCCGCCCCGTTCAATTTCGCCCTCGCGGCTGTCGAATTTGCGATGTGGGGCTCCCTCTGGTGCTTCATGGCCATCCTCTCCGCCAATTTCTGAGCCAAATCTCGTGCGATTCCGAGGCCCCCCTAATCTGTGGGGTCGTCGGAGCGATAGGTCACTGGCACCACCACCATAGTGGTTGTGGCAAAAAGGAACAAGGCACCTTCTTGGAGTTGGGATTAGGTGCAGTCTCGAGCTCAAAAGGGCTCGTTTGGTGGAAACCTTTTCGGTTGCCTGTCAGTGTGCTCAGCTTCTTGCTGAGCCAGCTAGCTGAATGGAGATTGCTCAAATTGGGGATTGCTCAGCTTTCTAACTGAGTCGAGACAGGGGTCGTCTTGATTTGATTCGATTGGATTGGATTGGATTGGATTTCACCATGGAGGAGAGGTTAGCCGATGCAGAGGGCGGTTTTGCCTGCAATTTGAGAGGTGAGGATGACTTCAGGAGCTGCTGTGGGGATGAGGATGAGTGGGAGGACACCGAGGAGTCCTTCACGGCCGGCGTCGCCAAGGGAGAGCTTGATGAGAGCTCGGTGCGTCTGTTCTTCAAGGGCGTGTCGAGTCCCGAGGCGGAGGGGAAGAAGCTGTCCGGGATTGGGGTGGTGATGGAGAGGTCACCTGGGGTGCCTATGCTTCAGGTACAGAAGAAGCTGGACTTCTATGTGGATGAGCTAGTGGCCGATCACTTGGCGCTGATGGATGGCCTGTTGGTGGCGTTGCAGAATGGCATACGGAAGATCTTTGCTTTCACTAATTCGGAGAAGCTGTACTTTCAGGCAAGAGTTTCTGATTTTCTCTAATATATGGTTTGCCCTTATGAATGTTCATGACTGTTACACAGAATCGCTAGTATCGCTTTCAATCACCCTGATATTTCTGCAATTGGACATCACCTAATGAGCACTTAAGGTTTAGTTAACTAAACTGTATGTTGCAGTTTGGCCTTGTGATATACGCTACCAAAATAATGTAAGTCATGTTTTGAGGATATCACATGTTTGGCTGGTAATCCAAATGACAAAAAATGGACCGCACCAACGATAACTGTACTTGACTTCATGCCATCTTGCTTGGTTCCAAGTTAGTCGAACTAATCAATTCAACAATCAGTCAATGAAGAAACTGTCTTTCCTATTTGAGATTTTAACAGCTATCTATGTAGTACTTATTAATAGCTCACTGTTGTAAACAGAACTAAACTAAGAGGAACGAAAGGATGAAATGGTAGGGAATGTGCAGTTATGAGAGCTGCACATTCCAAATTCTGCTACTGCAGTGCAGCTGCAGTATATAGATCATATTCATCACTTGCAGTTCTATGCAGTAGTTTGTTCAATTTATGTTCGAAAGCTGTAGAATGCTTACATAATTAGCTATTGCAATAGAGTTATCTTACTGCCTTCCTGTATTATATCATACTTAGACGTGATGTGTCGTTTCTTGTTCTTTTGCACTGACAGATTGCAGAAGCTGAAATTCTAGAAGACCAGCTCTTGGTAGCTTTAGGACACAGAATTCTTGAACTGGTTGAAAAGCTGGAAGACTTTGATATAATATTGCTTCCTAGCTTTGAGCTTGAGAGGCCACTGCAGTTGGCCAAGGAAGCCATAGGCATCATGTATCTATCTCCGTACGAGGTTGGCACCTGTTCAATTTGCTGTGAGGAAAAACGAGGCGCTCAGATGATCAAAATGGGTTGTGCTCATACATTTTGCTATAGCTGCTTGACTTCATATTCTCAAGAGAAGCTGCAAGCCTCCAAGGTTCCTATAAGATGCCCACAATTAAGGTGTAAATATCATATTTCTCTTAGTGAGTGTAAGTCATTCCTTCCAGTTAGCTCCTATGATTCTCTGGAGAGAGCTTTTGCAGAAGCTGGCACCTCAGACATGGAAAGATTTTATTGTCCCTTTCCAAACTGTTCAGTTCTACTAGACCTTAGTCAGCACTTCTCTAGGGCAAGTACATCAAGTCAGTCAGACCTCAATTGTGTTGAGTGCCCAGAATGCCATAGAGATATCTGTATCAACTGCGGAGTGCCATGGCATGTCATGATGGGCTGTGATGAGTACCAGAGCTTGCCTGTTGATGAAAGAGACGCAGGAGACCTGTCTTTGCACCGGCTAGCACAAAACAATAGGTGGAGGCGCTGTCAGAGATGCCGACGAATGATTGAACTCACACAAGGATGCTTCCATATGAATTGCTGGTATGCTCCACTTTTCCACTTTGAGATTGCTGGTATGGAATCTTGTGGACTAAAAAGAGGAATTTATTTTATAAAAAAATTAAACAAGTATACGCAGAAGTCAGAACTAAGCTTTATAATTCTACATAGAGAAGCACTCTTTTTGGTTGGTTCCATTGGGCTTCAGCTGAAACTTGAAAGCATTAAACAATATTTATTATATAAGAGTAAAGATCTGCTGTCATGCTAGTAGTTAAAATTTCTAAATGAGCGAAAGAAGAACCATTGCACAT
Source organism: Oryza officinalis (assembly GCA_008326285.1). Taxonomy (NCBI): domain Eukaryota; kingdom Viridiplantae; phylum Streptophyta; class Magnoliopsida; order Poales; family Poaceae; genus Oryza; species Oryza officinalis. The sequence goes on along the minus strand of BDMV01000012.1, from coordinate 37,081,388 downwards.
TTTCACAGGTTATAAACGAATGTTTATTATGTTTGATGAAGCTTCCTTAGTGCAACTTATAAGTAGTTTTATGATTTCTGCTCCTCAGAACAATCTGTAATAGTTGAAAGTTACCCAAACAAATAGAAATTTTGTAGACTGTAAGCTAGCTATATTATGTTGGTCCACTGTCTCTGAGACTCTGACCACACTCTGAATTACTCCCTCCGTTCCAAAATATAAGGGATTTTGGTTGGATGTGACGTATTCTAGTCTGTTCAGATTCGTAGTACTAGGATATGTCACAACCAAAATCCCTTATATTTTGGGACAGAGGGAGTAAAGAACTTGGTAGTTTTCAGTACAGATTCCGAGGTGTTCCATTATTATGGGCTTAGAATCCCGGATTCCCAAATTAGTTATTTAATTTATCATATCATACAAGAGACAACTTCATACAATTCTTGGGTGGGGCCTAAGGTGCATTACTGGTGTCAATAAGAGAATTTTCCTCTACAGTTTGCATTAGGGTTTTGTTTATATAGGCGTACTCTTCATAGTAATTTCACACTGGTAGATTCAGATCCAACTAGATGTGCTGTGTGTTGCTCGCCCACTTAGATGGCTATTGCACTGCAAATGCTCGCTCCCATCGAGGATTACTGATTCATGAATGCACCTTTTGATTCTTATCGCTATGCTAAATGTCGCTTTGTCACTTCTGCAGGTGCGGGCACGAGTTCTGCTACTCCTGTGGTGCCGAGTACACCAATGGTATACAGACATGCCAATGTGTGTTCTGGGACGAAGAGAGCATCGAGGCCTCCTCGGCAGCGCATTCCACCCAAGCATCCGAGATATGGGCATGGGACACGTTCGACTGCATGCCAACCGCCATCGAAGGGTACTCAGAACAGGAGAGAGCTCAGCTGGCTCTCATTCAGAGGTTCCTCTCAGGGGGTTTCAACCTGGGTGAGCCTCCGAGCCAGTCACCGCCCCACTGCGCCGATTCATATATCATTGACACCATGAAGGACCTTCACCAGCTGCCATGGCTCGAGCGGTTTGTTTCGGTTATCAGTGACAGCTACAATGAAGATTACATCCAGTGAAAACAACATAGATAGCATTAAGGAAAAAAAAGAATGGCACATACTGATGAATTTCATTTGGAATAACATGTTTCCATGCCCCTGTTGAAAATCAATACAGGAAAAGTGAGATGGTTCTATACCTTCATGAGCTTTTCCTATTGTACTCCCTTTTTTTTGGTTTGATGCATAAGCAAAAGGAGTTGCCATCAGTGATTTTATTTTCTGTTAATTCCCTAAGCGTGTATATGCTTGTTTTTCTTGTGAGCAACACATGCTTGGGATGATTTCAGAACTTCCTGCTACATCAGCAATTATTCAGCTGATGCATGTACCTTAACCACATTCCTTGTGAAGGGTAACTAAAAATCTGATCATATTTTTCTATTTTTCTGACGAAAAGGTACAAACAAATGGGTGAATGTGGTCTAAATTGCACATACCAGCACAGTTAGAATGTAAAAGCAGGCTCACTGCATGATCTGAATTGAAGCAAACAAAACGAATCTGACTAGAATTTGCTTTACTCTGTTTCATTGTCGAGAAATACTTAAGCAAGAGCATACACTGTAGCAATACATCTGAATTTCTGCAGCGACACCCTAGTATTCACATTTACAGAACTAACATGACAAAATAAGAAACGGCAGCTGGGATGGCAGCAGCCACTTTACAAGCTTTGTGTGCATCTCTGATGCATACATACTTCTCCTGGATTTTAGGCCATGGCATTATGTAGTTGTAGTCACATACTCCACACTTAGAATTATGAGCAGCATGAAGAACTGCTCACCATCCTCTCCGCTGGTCTCTGGTTGAGAACCATTCCAGCCGGTGTGTCTTGAGCCTGCTGTCCTTGAAGCAATCTCTTTGCTGAAATCAGATGTGAGAATGCAAATTTTCTTAGTAATTAGCAGAAGCAGGCCGTGTACATTTTTGTACACCAAATAACCGACCAGTTCTGTCGGCATACAGAAATCCACTGCGGAAATGATTTATGATCTAAACTCACCGATCTCGTGAAATACATCGTTCACATTGATCGCCGTTTTCGCAGATGTTTCCATGAAGAAAAGGCCATTCTCTTGTGCGTAGGTCTTTGCCTCCTGCACCATACAAATTAGAGCTTTTGATAAGCATTCAACAAAGTAAGCCGCAGAGGCTGTGACAATGAAAAATTTTCATTTCAAGAACAGGATAGTGCCACAAACACAAAAGATGGTATCTGTTATTCAATAGATCAGTGTTGCAATGGGCAAACAAAAAAGACCACCACAGAACAGAAAACCTTCTTGCCCTCACAACTTCTTATTATGTTTTCTTTTTGTTAAATACTTCAATTCAGAGTTGTTTTTTCAATGAAGCAGGAGCAACAAAAAGTAGACATACTTATTCTGAGCTATTCACTATCACACCATACTGATAATTCATCATCAAATGTGACAGGAGAAAAATACAGTAATTTGAAGCTGGTAAGGCCAAATTATACTTTTGCTCGAAGCAATGAGGAAAAATAAGCATCATTATGAGATGCTGATGACAAATATCAGATCACAGCGACATGATAGTTTCATGCATAAATGCAGTAGTGCTTTGACATATAATCACAAACAAAGGGGATTTGACAAACAAAATTACATACTTCTGCTGGCACCTGCCTCGCCTCTACCATATCAGCCTTGTTACCAGCAAGAGCCATTATCGTGTTTGGGTTTCCTGTATAAAAAGAAGTTAATAACTTGTACTAGCTGGACTATTAAAAGAAACAGACATGATGTCTTGTAGTGCTATAAAATTGCTAAGTTTATTTATAAGAGAACTGTCCAGGTGGTCCAGCAGTTGTACAAAATCTATATAGCTGGTTATTTACAGATGTTCTAATCATACATAAGAAATACAAAAAGAGAAGTGGATTACCTTGCGCTTGAAGTTCTTGAACCCATTTTTTTGCACGTGTGAAAGAGGCCTAAAAGGCAGTAAATAATGATGAGAATCACTATTGGCATTACTCTTACAAAATAAGCAGTGAGCATACTCAGATAAAACGGAATGAATGAAGCTGGACTTAAATTTGTGCACGGTGTAAACTATGATATATTTATTTCTTCCCAAAAACTTGTAGTGCAGATCGAATTCATGTTTACCAAGAACACACTAAAAGCTGCATGTGAAGCAAGAAAAATATAAAGAGATGCCTAGCAATATGCCAATACATAAGATCGCAAGACCGTGAGTTGAAGGGTTCCTCTGTTCAAGTAAGGCCACACAATAGAGACAGTATCTTCTCCGGATAGCAAACAAGGTACAAAAACAGTGAAGACAACTAGTTGATCTAATATCAGTGTGCCATAACGCCAGGACATGGGTTGCTAATAGGTAATGGCAAAACCAACTCATCAGTCTATCATCTGGGAAAACATGGTCACACTTGAACCAAGACCAGAAGAGCAATATAACCTAAAACTATACGTAGGAAGTTCAAATCTTCTGTGACAATACAAGATGATAGATTAAATAAAATGTCAAAGTTGGTGTACGATTATCATGAATACCTGGTTCGATATGTTAATCACAGAGAAGGGGTGATCTTACCAAGACTTACTAATCGTAATTCTGGTTTCAATGGCATACATTAAATTATTACTGTCAGTAATTTCTACCAATCGCGGCTGTGGTGCCGTACTTATAATTTTTAGTGATAGGCAGGCATGATTCCATTAAATCAAAACTTTGAGAAACTATCATCAAGATGTACAACTTAATTAAAATTCAAGCAAGTCACTTAGACTTGTACTAACCGCATTTGTGATGTCGTAGACAACTATCGCGGCAGCAGCACCCCGATAGTACATCGGTGCCAAGCTATGATACCTCTCCTGCCCTGCAGTATCCCAGATTTCAAACTTCACCGTCTCGTCGTTAACTGCCAAGGTCTGCGAGAAGAAGGCCGCGCCGATGGTGGACTCCTGCATCCGAATGACCCAACAAAATTAAACCTGTCCGATACACAAACCTGCTCAATCTAGGTCATAGTAGTTCACATGTAAAAGAAATTCACCTGGAACTCAACAAACTGGCCCTTCACAAACCGGAGAACGAGGCTTGACTTGCCAGTGCCCACATCTCCAAGAAGAACCTGGTGAATCAACACTCTGTGAGTAAACGCATACCAGCATACTCCAAGACCCGGAATTTGTGATACATGAACACGAGAGCATGATGCCAATAAGTGAAGATGAGTTTTATGATCATACTCAATAGGTGAATCAATCCATCATAATGAGGGGGAATCAGTTCATCTATCTAATCGCGACCAACATGGAGGATTTTAGGGGAAAATATCAGTCCTAAATCTAGGGGGAAAAACAAATCAAGAAACGAAATTGAAGGGGGATTGGAGACGTTGATTCCTCACCAACTTGGCGTTGCGGATCTTGTTGCCGGCGTTGGTCGCCATCAGATCGGATGAGGGATAGGCGGAGCGAGCGAGCGAGCGGCCAGCAACGGGATCGAATCGCGAGCGATTGGAGGAGGATTCGATGAACACCTTCCTCTCCTTCTCCGGTGGAAGCGAGAAGAAAACCTGAAAAATCTCGTGACGTTTTTTTTCTTTTTTTGCTTGGGTTTGCTTCTCTGAAGATGAGATGAGTTGCTTTACGCTTAAGGCTAAGGAGGCCGACTAATAAGGTGAGCCCTTTTTGCACTCTGCCCCTTATAGTTTTGTGTAATTATTATTGTTAAGAGAATTGATTAAGACCTCCTCTTTTATACTCGCCAAAAGTATTGGTTCTTGATTTTGGACTTGTTTTTTTCTTTTACAAAGGTACTTAAAAATTTTCTTACAAATCTATTACAAACACTGATGTGGTATGCTGTGAGTAAATCTAAGATTACTTTAAACTTTCATCTAATTAAATCAAACAGTTGAGAGATTTGTTTGTAAGAGTTATGCAAAAAAAAAGTATGAGTAGCAATGTTCTTTTGACAAATTTGGATTTAATACTTACAAGTTTCCACTATAATTTCATACACTACATAAACTGGTCAATGAATCTTTCTGCTTAGTTTGACTGGCCTTCGTTGAGTTGACCCACGAGCACAAAAAGGTCAATGGTCAGCAACAACCCCGTTCGATGAAATTTTGTTGAAAGGTAGGGGTGTAATTTCATAATGTGCGGTGACACGCCATGGCCATGGAGACAAAGATGAATTCCATCTCTTCGATCTTGGTGTTGGTGAAGAGGACCATGAGAAGAAATGTTCAAAATTTTCTTTTTCTGCACTTGCAATTTGGTGTGTAGCTTTCAGAAGGTGGTGGGTCAAATTGGCATTTGCTGCTAACTTTGCTGGCTCTTTCTAGAATGCTCCCAGCTGCCTCACACTTTGTTTTTAATCATTTCATTCATACCACAAGCTGACAAAATTTGCCACGGTGGCATCTAGCATTAACCTGTCTCTTTGTCGGAGATAAGATGTGATTAGCTTGCCGTATTAGCAAAGCACTTGATTATCATATCGGCACTTAATTCCTTGCAGATAATCATATGCATCTTGGAACTGAAAGAAAAAGGATGTTGCGTGAATACAAGTAATCTTCTCATACTACTAGATTATTCTTTTCTTTCTTTCTTTTTTCAATTGTTTGTTTATGCTCAAGATCATTGTCATGACATCCCAACTCATTCATTAGCTTACTGCAAAGAACTCCTGAAAACCTGACCTTTTGCTTGGCTCTTTGCATGGCCTGTTTTTTGGACAAAGATGGTGGAAGTTGAGTAACAAATATGGTGATTAGGATTAGATGCTCGCAGTATAATATTATACAGAGATTAGAGAGCATCAGAATAAGAAACTGTACTAATGCTACTAGTTGGTGAACAGATCAATAGTAGTTGCTACTAGCTCAGTGGAGCATCGAACAGCTGCAGACAGAGAGACTCTGCATCTGCAAGTATTCAGAGTAGTAGTCCAGTATACTAGAAGCTGATGAAGGAATTTTTTGGGAGTGGATTTAGGAGTAGTATATACTTTGTAAGAACCGATGAATGGAGAGACACATGACCAAATTAAGCTAGTAATTAACTATTTAACTAGCCTTGAGAGGCTTCTTGGAAGCATAGATGCGTACAAGCCATACTCGATCGTCATACGTACTGATAGATCGGACACAACTTGTTAACTCGATCGTCGTCTCTGACAACGCATAGCGTTTCCATTAATCTCTCTATGCGAAAATAACAGGTGAAATTTAATACTATTTGTGTACATCTCGTTGGAGAGGATAAAAAAATCTGCAAACGTTATGTTCATCGTGCAGTGAAACAATAATATCAATTCTCGTGTATAGCAGTACAAACATCTAGATCGACTTAATTAATTTGCCTTTTCAGCTAGGAACAAAAGAAGAAAAATATTTTGAGGGATAATAATTAAGCTACTAAAAAAGTTGCACAGATCAAAGTAGCACAAGTCAAGTCGTTCAGCCAGCGTTCAATACTGAATTAAATTTGAAAATATATTTCATTATTTTTTTCTTAGAAATATTTGAGATGTATTTTTTTCATAAATATACCGTCGATCTCATTGAACCGTTACGGCTACGACGCAGATGATCTAGTACGACGAGGACGCAAGACCGTACAGCGAGGCTGCGAGACCGAGCCGTCTCGCATTACCAGCGAGCAAGACCGAACAGGCTGGCATATTCAAATTGATTAATTATCCTGATTAGTGATTAATTAATCGCTAATTATTATTAGTTAATCGTTAATTAGGATAATTAATCACAAATCAATCATTTTCCAAAACGTCGCCGCGCGACATCCGGCGGTCTCGCATCTCGCATCATCCTCGTGCGAGATCGTCCGCGTCGTTACGTTTTTGTCATTTTCACGTAACGGTTCAGTGAGATCGACAGTATATTTGTGCCAAAAAAATTACATCCGAAATATTTCTGAGAAAAAATCAAATAAGCATAAACAGTATATTTTCAAATTTAATTCTTCAATATTCGGGCACAAGCCATACGTACTGATAGATTGGATGCAAGGCGAATACCCGTTGATTACGAGGCGTTAATTGGTGCATATAGGCGTGCCTCCTATAAATTCAAAGCGAGTTTGAAAAAAATTTACGAATGCAAGTGAAGATTCAGTCGTTTAGACGTATATAATAAAGGGACATAACAATAGCAAAACTACTGAATTAATTTCCAAGCAAGGATTAAAGCCCATTCTAGTGCAGGTTTGCAAGTTACGGCTCAGTTACAGATTATGGGCCTATGGGCCTGGAGGCAGCCATATGCAAGCTTAATTGAATAATAATAAATTTCTTCTGTGCTGGTCTTTTGTGGTAAGGCTACCTTCTTTTCCTCGTTTCTCTTTTTGCAACTTCTGTGCTGGTCTTCCTCGTTTCTCTTTTCCGCGTTTTTTTAAAAAAATGCTACAGAAGTTCCTTTAAAAAAATCAAATAAATCTATTTTCAAGCTTATAGTAATTAATTGATAATGTGCTAATAAACTTTCTCCTTTTTTTGTCATCGAAAAGTTTAGCCAAAACACAATCAACCGTATTTGCCCAGGCAACGTTAGTTGCCCAGGGTTGAAAACTAATCCTTCCGACACGTAAAACGGAATGACTCATTAGCGCATGATTAATTAAGTATTAATTTATTTTTAAAAATAAATTAATATGATTTTTTAAAGCAACTTTCGCATAGAATTTTTTTTTAAAAATACACCGTTTAGCAGTTTGAAAAGTATGCGCGCGAAAAACAAGAGGGGTATGTTGGGAACTCTAGGGAACAAACACAACCTAAGTTAAGCTCCAGGTGATGTAAAATTCTACATGTAGTAGATGAAATGAATATAAATTTCACCTCAAAAAAGCTTTTTAGTGGTACATAGGAAATTAATTGCACTAAGGACCGATGAGGATTAAGGACTTATTTACTTTATTCCGCTTTTAACCTTACCATTTTTGTAAGTACTAAAATGATGTCACCAATACTTTTTATTAAAATTTGGTAGTTTTGGGACTTTCCTCTTATAAAAAGCACTACCAAGATTTGTAAAGACGTCAAACTAAACACACCAACGCTAAAAAAATTGGTAAAATCAAAACTTGCCTAAAAGTTGGTATTATGAAAATCTGGTAAGGTTGATTTTAGCAAAAAAGTGAACAACCCATAAATTAAATCTTTGAGATTAGTTTTGTGAGCTACTCACAAACAAAACTAGCAGACAAAGAAAAAATATATAAAAGAAGAAATGTTCCATTGCAGGGATTTGAACCCGCGTCGTCTGGGTGAAAAGCAGATATCCTAACCGGACTAACAATGGAATATTGACTCTTAGTAAAAACAGAAGATTATATATATATATATATATTGGCTCCAGTATCTTTAACGTCTGAAATATACTAGTCTGAACTTTTTTCTTATTAGCAACTGACTCTGAACCAGCTGCTGGGGGTGTTCTTGATTTTCTGCTGATCACCATTCTAAAAGAAGCTAGAGATGGAGTAACTTTGGATTTTGACCTTTTTAGATAATGAATTTTTATTTATCCGATCTCTATATCCACAAAGGATATATATAGCCAAAAAAAAATACGAGAACACTTAGGTTCACATCTCAACAAAAAAGAGAACACACAACCATAAAAAGAAAAAACCTACGATCTCCGCACATCCTTGCTTCCCGACATCCTCTCTTGAAACGATCAGATTCGGCGAGTGGAAGTCGTCTAGTCTCCGCCGCCCCTAGTACGCTGTCGCTACGAACCTCCGCTGGTGCCATCTTCATCCGCTTCAGGTGAGCTGACGCCACGCACCGCCGGTTTAGCCCACCTTCAACCATTGTCGTTCAGCCAGAACTAGCCACCAGATGCGAGCCGACAAGATCCGTTTTTACTTCGCCGGATTCCTAGGCCTCTGCCGCCTATAGGGCGATCGCCATCGTCGGGATCCTCCATCGTCTCCCAGACTCCCAGGCCGCCGTTGCCCCTAATGCTGCCACCGTTGCCCCTAAGGCTGCCGCCTCTGTCAGAGTCCTTTGTTGCCGCCGACGAGGATAACCTCTTCCATTCGGACTCCCAAGCCTCTGCCAGGTCAAACTTTGCCTTAGATTTGATGAAAACTACAGATATTTGTCTGACAAGCCAGTTCAAACCGAGGAATATATTCCTATGTACTTAGTGTTTGCATTTTTCATCAGCTTGTCCTTTTAATATATGTATTAGAAAGTCAATCATCTTTCTCAGAAAATAACACCTGACAGTGTCATAAAGGAAAGGATCTTCACGCTTGCCTTTTTACAAGCTGACAGAAATCTGAAGAACATGTCTTAATTACCTGTACTGCTTAAGCTGGTTTTATTATTGTATCATAATTTGGTCTACACCACACAATCAGACATGCACATACGCACCCGCACACACAAACAATTACAATTAGTACATGACAGAAAATTACTGGGTGGTTAATTCCAAACAGCAAACAAAAACAACAGGAACATGGCAAAAAATACTGAATGAATGGGTGAAGAAGAAGAAAAAATAATGCATATATAGTCCAGCCAAAATGTCATATCAGGTATGGTTGGACCTGACTGACTGCACTGGAACTCGAAACAAAAACCAATCGAAACATGGTGGAGTATTCTTGTATGCATTAGCTTTTTTGCTTTCCTTTTTATGCTGGAGCTGGACAAATCAATCGAAGCTAGCCTCGTTTATTCCTGGTCATCGTCAACGAATCGCCCTGCTTCAGTTGAAGCGCACAGACGATGGGACGTAGGGGATGAAGCTTGGGGTTGGGGTGTAGTGTCTCCGGTCTCCTCCGAAGGTCCCAATGCAAGTAACTAGTGACGGAGGCAGGATTAAAAATAAGATGGAACAAAGATGTTCGCTTCATAAGGACAATTAAACACAATAAATACCATATTTATATTGTAATCGCATAAAAATATATTATAATCAATAAATTAAGACAAACAAAACCATTTTAAAACAAAGCAAGAATCTTTGCGTCATATATAATTCATCATACATTAAAAGATACATAAAACATGGTTAATACTTGATAGATATCTTTAAAAATGATAAATATATGAGAAGACGTACCGTCAATAAATCACTAAGCCTTTCTAGGAACTCTAGGAGGCTTAGGCAATTCTATTCCCCGATCACCCATGGCTTGAAACCTCTGCTTAACTTTTTCAAAATTGAGCCCTCTAAAAATCTCTTTCTCAATGTAGCACAATATCAAGTCATTGAGCCATTCATCAGACATCCTATTGCGCAAATCTATCTTAATTATATTCATAGCCGAGAAGGCTCTTTCAACAAATGTCGTTGCCACATGTAAAAGCAATGCTAACTCGATAAGACGATAGACCAATGGAAAAACAATATGCTTATGTGTTTCAACCATCTTCAACAAATGTAATATTAGGTTGGGTAGGTCCCTTCAACAAATAAGCCCTTCTAACTTCTGATCTAATGTCCGGATGGAATCTCTCTATTAGGGTCTGAAGAGCCGGATCGACAACAACATGAACTTCTGAGTCAAATTCCCTAATAAGATCAATACCTTCAAGTTCTGGTTGTTCTTGTGTATCTTCGACCACAGACTCAACAGGCTCTTCAAGCACTTCCTCAGTTATGGAATCTACAGGAGCATCATCTTCGTGGGTACTTGGACTTGGATGAGGGGAACATGTGCTAGCACTTCTTTTTGTCAAAAAGCTACCCAAATATACAAAATCAAAATTCAAAGGAAATAAACTATCAGTCACTTGTTGCTTCTTATTGATTCATTTGTTATTGTCTATCAAATTGAAAAATTCACAACAAGTGCATGATATACCTTGATTTCTAAACCTCTTGTTGATGATACTTCTGCCACCAGGCATGGCATTTAGACTCAATGGACTTCCTTGCCCGCGGCCGCTGTCGCGGCTAGCAGTGGCGATGTTTGTAGGCTCCACCGTTGAATGTGAACCGGAACCACGGCTATGACCATGCCCATGTCCTTGTCCCTGTCCATCTATGTCCATAGCGACAGGATGACAGCGGCTAGGGCACAAAGTATCTAGCTACCACCCATGGCCACGGGCTGGCGCAAAGTAGCTAGCCACCGCCCATGGCCACGGGCTGGCGCAAAGTAGCTAGCCACCGCCCATGGCCACGGCCTAGCGTAGTCAGCAATGTCGACGTGGTGTCAGTGACACCACGGTCCATGACAGACGACAAAGACCGGCGGCAGCGACGGTGACACCGAGGCAGACAATAGAGACCAGCGACGGCGATGCGTTGGCACCCAGCAGGAGGAGGCAAGGAGTCGGGCCATCGCTAGGCGCCGGCGGACGGCGTTGGGCCGTTGGCCGTTGCTAGGCACCGACGAGCGGCGATGGCTAGGGCGCTGCGCTAGGCGTCGCTGTCGCGTGAGGTGCGTCGGCGCGGCCGCGCATGGACAGCCAGATGGGGTTGCGACCGCGCGGGGACAGCCGGCGGTGTCGCTAGGCACTGGTGGGCGGCGTCGGGTCGTTGGCCGTTGCGTGCAGTGCGCTAGTGCGGGACTGCGCCACTGCGGGTAGCTGGGTAGGGAGACACGTGCGGCGTGCGGAGACAAAGTGTCGATGGCGCCGGTACCGAGGCGTCGCGTGCGTGTAACGAAGCGCAAGCGGTGTCTCCTTGATTCCGTGAAATATCTAAATTGGACAGTTGGGCTGCTCACTTATGGGCCAATTGTGAATAGGATGTGGTGGTAGGTGGCCTAGGGGTTATGGGAAGGGAGGGGGGATTTAGGGCATGGACGTACCCGTAGCTGGGCCGGTCGTCCCATGCCGCCCAATGGGTACATCCACCCCTGCAAGTGATGACCTCCGCGGCGCGGTGCCCTGTGAGCGGAGAAGCTCCATGCCCTTGCCCTCGAAAACGCCACCCCATCAATCAGCAGCAAGTTCAGGTTGAGCACTGCCACCTTGGCGACACATTGGTTCATACATAATTAACTTGCCCTCCATCTCACCCAAGCTCCCACAACCGCTCGTGGCTCGGGGAATGTTAGAATATATAGGCACATATGAATTTAATTTATCTTATAAATAAATCATGATATTAAACATGTATGCTAACATAATCACATCATACGATCTACACATGTAAACTAGACAGTACAACATGAACAAATCAAATATATGAAATATTGTGAACACGTACCAAGGGTTCTGGTTCTGTTGTGGATCGGGTTGACGACGAGCAGCGCGTACCGCAGAAAGAACACGTGGTGCCTGGTGTTGTCGGCGTGCAATGCTTGAACATAGAGGAAGACGAGTCGTCATGGAAGACCAGCGAGCAGTCGCATGAGGCGCTTCCCAAAAACCTTATTGCCGCCTTCTCCCGGTGTAGGATGTCGAAGGCAAAGGTTCTAGAGACCTGCTCTCCCAATCGTCGATGCACGTCGGCAAGCGGGACAGAGTAGACTACGAGCGATGACGCAGTATAGAGGAGGAGGCAAACCCTAGATTGATTTCGCATGTGTTGCGAGGAGGCGGCGCTTGGTTTATATAGAGATATCAAGACGCTTGATTAGGACTCCTGCACGATCTTCACACCGCGTAACCAAACCGGATAAGTCACGCGTAACTTATCTGGACTCTACGAACCGAATTATTCGGTGTGTTTCCAAAAACTAGGTTTCCAAAAACAAAACCAAATTTTGCAGCATAACAAAACTGTAAAAGGAAGTCGTATCTGTGCAAGAGTGAGGAACCAATTTTGGTCGGCCTGGCCAGGCAAGCGAGCGAGCGAGTGTGTTTCTCTTGTTCTCTCCACCACACATGCCTCAAATAGTTAGGAGAGCACCCTCTCTTATAAGAAGGTCTTCCTCTCCTAGAATAGGCAAGGTGATACTAAACTCCCCATACATGCCAACCCATGAGATGGACTTTTACGATTTTTCAAAGAATTAATCTTCATATGGGCCTTAGCCCACATACCAATTCCAATAGGGAAGTCATAGCAGAGGATGGACTCACTGGCCCAGATGTTGCCTTTGAGGTTGAAGGCGATGACGACACGATAGTGCTCGATGTTGCCATCGAGGCTAGGCTCCTTGAAGGTGAGGACAACGGTGGGTGTGGCGAGGGAGGGGCACCCGCCTGAAGGTGACCGGGTACGTTGACAACGTAGTATATATGAGCTAGTGGTCTTGCCGTGGACATAAACGAGGCCACGGGTGGAGGTGAGGACAGCAACGGGCTCTAGAAAGACGAAGAATCATAGGTCCGGGATCAGGTGCTTGCCACTATGGATCATGTCAAAGCAGAGGCCCGAGAGGGGCCTCGACGGTAGTGGCAGTGGGTGCGGTGAGTCCTCAGAGTCAGAGCTACAAAATGACACTACATGAGAAACAAGACTGATGTTGTTTAAAACATCACAAAATAGTCAGCAGTAGTAAAGGTTCTCCTATATCTAAGTAGAATTGAATCAAATATGCTCATGTTTAAAACATCACAAAATCAAATCGAATGCAGTAGGTCTACATCACTCATCATGCGCTCTGTCCTGAGTTCATTATTTCTGACAATATAAACATAAGCAAAAGCAAGCAATTGTTAGTGGATAACACATCAACATCAACACAATCTGTGACCAACGAATGATGATCATACAAATGCAGAAAAATTTCAGCTAAAAATCGCTACAAATTGTTATTTTGTTGCAGTATTACAACTTTTGCAAAAGAAGCTGTCGCTCTTAATATTTGCATAACAGCGTTACTAAGTTGTTGCCCTGACTTTTCTTTCTCATATTCTGCTATGGTAAAATAATCATAAAAATGCACTAGTTTAGCTAAAACATACAATAACAAATAAATATGTCTGAGACAAGTTATCAAACAATTTCTTTTTGCCAGACCAGCGCCGACACGGCAATAAAATTTTACTAAGATTGATTATTGGGGTGATGATCCGAATAGGGAAAACATCTCTCATAGTAACCTTTCAAGTAAGGTTCTCAATAAACATCACAGGGTTCACCTTAGTGTTAGGAAGAACTTCAATTTCTTTTCCATCTCTTATGACATTTCCAATGACAACAACCTCAATGGAAGTAAGCTGATATTCTAAATAAAAAAATATATCTAAATTAGGGAAATGTAAATTTAAAATTAACCCGGATTTCAATATAAAACTAGAAAATTGGCGTGCCGTTGGGTGATGATGTTATTTTTTCCTTTTTAAAAGTAAACACGCTAGTTGGTGCACTCACTAATTTAAAACATGTATATAATTCATTTCTTATTTGGAATTTTAGAGTTTTCATAAAATATTTTATAAAGAAAATTGTGAACTGCTATTTTAGTTTTCACTAATGGACACATATGACATTAAAAAAACATTTACGGGTGTATGTATAAATGATTTATTTATTATGTATAGAAGTGAAAAACATATTTGCCATAAAAAATATAGAACTTGTATGCCATGTCAAGCAAAAGTATAGAATTTAATGTATCTTTTTTATATTAAACATAAATTTTGATGAAAATCCAAGCAAGTAAACATAACTTTTGAAATTAATTGGTTCAAATATATTCGCTTTTGTATTTGAATATTTGAAAGATCAATCATTTAGTATATTCAGAGTTTTTTTTGCAACATATGCTGTGTAACATAAAAAAACATCAATCATTTTTTTGGCTGAGGAGGTAATAATGATCCTATTGCGTGATATAAGAAAGCGAGGTTGTCTTTTTCTGTTCCTAAATAATTTCAGGTTTTCTATATATTCTAGAGTTATAGTGAAGTTATACAAGTAGTACCGAGTAGGCTAGTATATTTAAAGAAGATAAAGGAATAGAAGTTCGTGTGATTTGGAAGAAAAAGATACTTTTGGAAGCCTCTAGAATCCATATGTGATATTTTTCTCTAGATTTTTTTCTCACATATGATTGTTAGGTATTTTTTTCTCTAGTATAAATTCATGATTTTTCTTCAAAGTAAGGGGCGCCACGTGAACCAATCAAAAGCTGGCTCTTAATAATTTTGGGTTTACAGTGGAGTTATAGGAGTAGTACCGAGTAGGCTAGTATATTTAAAGAAAGGAATAGAAAATAGAAGTTCGTGTGATTTGGAACAAATAGATAGTTTTGGAAGCCTCTAGAATCCATATGTGATATTTTTCTCTAGATTTTTTCTCACATATGATTGTTAAGTATTTTGTTCTCTAGTATAAATTCATGATTTTTCTTCAAAGTAAGAGGCGCCACGTGGACCAATCAAAAGCTAGCAAAAGAGCCAGCTTTAGATTATTAGATTTCTTACCAGTCCAATCAATCTTGTAAGCCAGGGCATCAATGTCAGTCTCATCGAGAATTCGCTTGCCTTTGGCTCGGTTGGCTTTGCTTTGGATAATTCCGGTGTGTCTTTGCTACTTTACTCTTTTTTAAGATTATAGTTGAATTAATAAAATTATCTTATTTACATTCTTGTGTTTATAATTCATATACTGCTTTAGTAGTCATGTGCTTTATGAATAGGATGTACTTTATTTATATGCATCACTTGATTAGGCTAGTCGATCTATGCTACGGTAACGGTTCAATGACCTTCATGGGTTGCTCTAGATCTAACTTGTCTATCCAAAGGGTGAGAGTTCCGGGGGAGTTAGTGTTATTATTTACTAGCATAAGCATGGTGCTTAGGTTAGATAAATACCGTTGGATGCGGGTGTGCCACACGAAAAGTAAGGTAGGCGGCAGGTGGTGACAGTCTTGTCCGTCTTTTGTATTCCTCCATGTTCGAGTATAAATAAGAGTGCGTAAATGTCATAACCACGTTGGCAGACCAGTAGGGAGTGGTCTCTCGGTAGTATCTGGGTGCCTAGAATTAAGTCCTAACCTTGTAAGCATGTATGTGTTAAGTATATATAAAACATGATTAATATAGAAGTACAGTTGTAACGTAATTTTCTTGTGTCCTTTTTCACTATACTAATTAGAGATGAATCTCTTGTGTGTCACACTATCCCTTAATCATATTTATCCTAACCCCTGTTTAGACTATGGCGAGTTAATTATAAATTGATTAATGATATATAAACTATGTCTTTACACCGCCGCCTTTCTCGTGGAAATATAAATACGATACCTTTGAAAATACTCATGAGTGAAGTGCTATAGCGGTATCTGTGCGCTTGCGGATTTATCTATGAACGTAAGAAATACCAACACACAGAGAGAGAGAGAGGTGGAGCGATTCGAATTCGAATCGAGGAGGAAAAGCGAGCGGGAGGTGTGCACGGGGTGGGGAAAGTGGACCTCGGCGTTTGGGCGACGCGGATTGGGTGCGAGAGGCGTGGGGAAGGCAGCGGCGTGGCTAACGTCAGCCCCGCCTTCTCCGGTTGAAGGTTGGGGACGAAGCTGACAGATGGGCCCCACTTATCAGCCCCACTTGTCATTGTCCCCAAGGAGGAGCGGCTCGACGCAGCTGGGCTGCTAGGCTGCAGCCTTTGGCCGGCCCAGCGACAGGGAGGGGTGCTGGCAAGTGGAAGCGGGCCGACGGTACGAGTTGGCCCAACAGCCAAAAAAGAAAAATAAAAAGGATTATAATTTATTTAATTCTGATAATCGTTTTTGAATTATTAAAATTATTTTCTTTGCTCTAAAAATTTCACTAAAAATCCAGTTAATGTATTTTAGCATAAGGAACTCAAGAAAAATCTCACCAAGCCAATTCCACTTATTAAATGAGACTATTAATTAGGGTTTTGCTCTAGGTTAAATTAAACAATTTCTTGGAAAATTTATTAAATAATTTAAGGCTAGAGAAAATGGGAAACTTCAGGTGTGACACTACTATAGCAATAATAGCTATAAAGCTTACACCACATTGCATCATATTTTGAGTCGTTGGATTCTCTACTGTCACTATGTCTTATTCTATCTTTTTATTCAACAAATATGTCTCTAAATAGCAATCTTTTGACCTTGGTTTGCACGCACCAGATAAGTTTGTGCACAAGAACACACATATTACAAGTTCGTGCACCAGATTACACCCACCTAATAAGTTCGTGTATCGTCAATGCAATTTACTCATATACTTGAATCCAGATATTTTACACTCTCAACTATTTATATCATACGAATAACCCCTTAGCCTTGTTTTAGACGTACCTTGCATACGTAATGTCAACATGGCAATCTGGTCAACAAAGAAAATAAAAAAAATCCTGCCAATAACAAGATGCATGTGTTGACTGGCCTTGGATGACATAAGAAATATGCAATTTTTAGATGGAGGGAATAACAGAGAAGTATTCCCTTCGTCCCAAAAAAAGCCAATCTAGGTGGAGATGTGACACTATCTGGGACAACGAATCTGGACAACCTGTTGTTAACAACAGATTTTCGTAATCTACTCAGAGAGGAAAGAGAAAACCGATGCAGAGAAGAAGAGCTAAGTTGGAGTCGGACCAGGCATCGTATCGGACTCGGCGAGCGTATCGGAATGAAAGAGGTACTAGCAGGAAGAGCGTATCGGCCGATACGGATTCAATATGGTCATTGGCCGATAGAGGCAGGAAGTTGACAGACTCAGCGTGGGCTTGGTCTGGGTTCGAGATAAGCTTCAAGAAAGTTGCCAAATAGAGATAAGGCTCGGTTTTAGACAATTGTATCCTGTAGATTAAGTAGGTTTAGATCTAATCTTTGGCAAGAGTCTGTCGCAAAGACTTGTTTGTTAGTTAGAGATAAGATCGTGTCCTACATGGACCATGTTGTAATCTCAGGTATAAATATCTCGGTAGTTTGTACATAAAGGCTCTCTCAATTCTCACACAATCAATCAAACACAATCTATTTTCGGCGCATCGCCAACCCTCGCAAGAGGTTTTGTCTTCGGCGAGTTCTTACTTCCCCAGAGCAGAGGTAAGAACTCATACCCGACGATCTACATCGTCGGGGCTAGCGTGTCGCTTTAGGCACGTTAAGCCCTGATGATGTGATCGTCGTCTATCATGTTTTAGCTAATCTTGACGTGGCTTTCTAATTCCATCTCGCCAGCGGTTAACTCGTTTTAGGGTTTATTGCCGATGACGATTGAATTAGCTTGCTCGTTTAGGTTATCTAAAGCATTTACCATCCCCAAAAGCGATCGACGGCTTGATTTTCTTTGTGTTAATCCTCGATCTACACTTTGAGTTGCTATCGACCTTAGTCGTTCTTCGAGGTTTAATTCAAAGCCTGTCTTCGATCGTAATTAAGGATAGTACCGGGGTTTCAGCCGGTCTTGCCTAATGCATGTGATCATTTATGTTTTTGCATGTATTTGCCACTTGTATAAGCAAATCAACAATTATAAGTATATTTATTACAGATTAATCTTAAGATTCTTTTGTGGTTAATATATTTGTATTGGCTGATTAGCTTGTATAAGTTTGCACTAGAGTATTAGCTAGTGTATTTATCTTTAAGCATCCCTCATCGGCCGATTCTATTAAATTGCCATAAACATGTTATCAAAGGCCGATGGGATTAGATCTGTTTATTGTTCTTATTTTATCACAACTTCAAGTAAGCCGATATAGTTTTGTCCTATCGGCTAGGCCATCACGATGCAACATCGGCCTATCGGCCGATCGGCCATCGTTTCTAACTTGGTTTACTTGTTTATCATGTTGATTGCAGATCAAATCAACTGGCACGCCCTAAATACACCTAGGCAAACCATTGGACCTGCACTGGAGTAAAGCAAACCTCCCAAGCCGCCGTGAAAACATGGAACCCGTTTCGTTGTTGGGCGGGTCTCAATTCTGCGCCAGCACCTGTTCCAGATGATATCACATCCCCACTTAGGATGACTTTTTTTTTTCATGGAGAGACAGAGATAGAGGTAATATCCGAATTTATATTATCCTACGCCTCAGTGTTGTTTTGTTTCCAAACTAGGCGTCCCTATTGTATAAGATAATTTCGTTTCTACCTCTGTTTTGATGTCCAATACTGATTTTACTCCTACTTTTTAGGGTTTTCGTTTTTGCCCCTATTTTTTTTGAACCGAACGAGACGTTTATCTCTGATTTAGATGGAAGTGAGTGGGACCGGACTTATTGCAGTAAAGAAATAGAGAAATAAAGGAAATAAAGCTTTTTCAAATTATTGATTGACCTTTTTGCCCCTAGAAAATATGCAACTAGGGATAGCCTCCAACGCACACGGTGTCCCTCTCCCTCCCGAAAGAGACCCAATCCGGTCAGGCGGTAGCAACGGCGAGCGTGTGTCGATAGGCGGCGGTGGGCATGCGTCGGCGAGCAAGAGGCGCTCCGCGCGGGCAGGAGGCCGTGGCGCGGGCTAGGCGGTGGGGAGGGTAGGCGGCGGGGAGGGGGCTTGGCGGCGGCTGGGAGGGGCCTGCCTCCGCCACGAGCTCGCCGAGCTGCATCACTCCTCGTCGCCAGTGTCCAGCTTCGCCGTGGCCGCGGCAGTCGTTTGCCCATCCTGCACCCACGACGACAAGCGGCGCCTCGCCTTCGCCACCACCGGCGATTCGTTTGGATTATTGGGAAAATGTTATACTCTTATCAATTAGGAACATGGTTAATTTTACTGACCAATACCCGCTTTGTATATATATGTGATCTGATATTTGGTACAATCAGTAAGTTAATTTTTCTGCCACTCATGTGCTTGATGATTGTTTCTAATTCTTTTCCTGAGAATCTTATACTTAATTCCTGTAAAGAGATGCATCTTCCCTGAATTCGTTTGGATCGGATTCAACTTCTAAACGATTTATCAGAATTCACTCTGCATACAGAACGTCACTACCATCTGCTGCCGCAAGCAGCCAAGCAGAAACCAGCGTGCGCGTGAATCGCTGAATCTACAAAGGCACAGCACAGGGTACTTATCTCATCAATATTTCTTAGCTCTATGTAAATCGTACAATCCCATTCCAAAACCTATCTACCAGCCTACCGCGCCCAAAAATAGCAGCAGAGGCAATCGTTAAGATTCCGGCGACTCATAATCACCCGAACAAAAGCATGACGCCCACGCCCGCGCAATCTGTACAAATGCACCGAACCGGAAGCTCCCGATCCATCTCACGCTGAACTCAGATCCACACCGACCTCGTGAAGACACAAGCGCAACCACGCCGCAGCACAGCAGCAGCAACAATGTCCCCCCGACACACACACGATTTCTACAGGGGATAGAGCGAGGAGGAAGATGACCAGACGATGTGTTACCTGTAGTTAGGGTTTAGCTCCGGGGGCACGGAGAGGGACTGGGAGCTGACTGCGCAGGGCGGATCGGGGGGCTGGATCAGGCACCGCGCGTTAGGCATGGTGCTGGAGCAGCCCGCCCCGAGGAACACCAGCAAAGATCAGGAGGAGGACGAGGGCGGCGGTAGCGGCGTGGCCGTTGGGGACGGAGGCGGCCACTGGCGGCGAGACGAGGCCTCCCAGCCGGCGACCGTGGCGACGAACGGCGAGTCGGTGAGGGGACTTGTCGTATCCCAATTTGATTCTGTTTAAAAAAATACATTGTGTTTCTATTCTCCTTCGATTTCTGTCCGTACCTACTGATTTTAGTCGGTTTTGCATGCGTTGAGCTTGTTCAATTTGACATTAGATCAACATTAGATCGACACTTGCTGTGTTTGCTTCCAACGGATTGCTCCATGATTAACCGGACACGACCGCATCAACAGCTACAGCCCTAGTCCTATCCAACAACGATTATATATATCAAAGACAAATTATTCTATTCAATACACTTTAGTTCCAAATAAATAGTAATAAACCATAATATATTTTAAAGTATCTATAAAATTTCTAATCTTTTTTAAATATCAGCAAGTGTTTATTATGTTTTTTACTATTCAACTTAAATAAATTAATAGAGATGAATTAAATTATGTTTAATACTCTTCTTCTTTATTGAGGAATATATTTTACTAAGTTGAAAGCAAGCACGACTTGATATAGCAATGCAAGTGAAGGTCACGATCTGTAACACCCAGATACTAAAATCAAGATGTCATGATTCTTAACAAGTAGTTTTTTCGTTGTAATGCACGAGCATTTTTTCTAGTTAGGAAAAAAATCCAAATACCCCCTAAACTTTGGGTGGAAGTTTGTCTAGCACCCTGAACTTTAAAATCGGACATCCAACCCCTTGAACTTTGAAATATCGTTCATATTACCCCATAAGGTGTTTTTGAATAGTGGTTTTGCATATTTTGAAGCTTAAACGAACAACTTTGAATAATTAATATAACATATTTGCATATACTCAGTTGTAAGTCATCAATTTATACTTATACAGTGATACCACACTATTATTATGTTCGCACTTGTTTGCAAGTAAGAGCTAACAAGAGGTAAAAATAAAGCTTTAAGTTAAGATTTTAAGATATATATGTCAAATGTGTATGTCACATGATCAAATTCATTCAACTTATATACAAATTAGATAAAAAAACACTATGAAAAATTATCTTAGGGGGTTATATAAAGAGAGAATCTACTCGGTACCACTGAGGTCGTCACGGTTCAACAATATGCCACTGACTTTGTCAATATCCATAATATGCCATCGCATTTCCCTTAACCTCTACAATTTACCATCATGGCCATAGCTTGTTAGTTTACATTGGAGAAAAAGACAAGTATGCTCTTAGGATACGTGAAGACCAGTAGCACCGAGACCATGCCATGTAGGGTACTGAGAGTGATAATAACTGTAGAGAGAATGTACAACATGACTAAACATGTGAAAAATATCTTCATTTATACAACATGATTATAAATATTATGAGCACATATTTTAAGTATGAATAATGTACAATATGTTTGCTATACAAAATTTGTACAACTAAATCATATCAGCAAGATTATAGGACAAAGTAGTCTATCAGTAAGGGATTTGCAACTCATTTCAATATGGAAGGTTCATAGCACAATTTGACAGAACAGGTGCATAAAATCCCATGTCCAAGTTTAGCATAACCAAGTTCAACCTTACAAGAGCTAAAACAATAAGTTAAGTGGCACAAATATTACAAGCACACATCCCAGGATAGAAAACACAACATGTAACATCAATCTATTAATTTCTTCTTGCTTCTAGTTGCCATGGATGGGCTAGTTGATGGCCATTTCTTTTTTGCTTCTAGTTGATATAGATGGGCTATTTGGTAGCACTGCTATGGGGTTAGTCTTCTTTTTTCCCTTGGCCTTTGCTTTTGGTGGTGGTGTATTCGCTTCTGTTACAGGAAGGAGGGCACATTGGCTTTGTGTCTGATTTGGGCCACTTGAACTGCAAGGAAAGAAGTTCATGGATATATTAGAATAGGCACAACACAATCACAACATGGAATAGGAATTAAAAACATTTGAAGTGTATACCTTATTGATGTAGCATTTGCATTTGCAGAAGTAATTAAATTACAGCTAGAACTATCAGGTGCAGCTGCCCTCTTTTTTTTGCTGCAACAAAATGAAACACTAATGATCAGATTTAGGAAATTGAAGTGTCAAGGAGTACTATGTGATCAGATTTAGGAAATAATAGTTACCTTGGTGGGCCAACCAAAGTTGGAGTTGAAGTTGAAGTTGATTGTGTTGTTTTCTTCTTCTTTTGCTTAGATCCATTGATTTCACAACAATTATAACAATAGACTCTTATAGCAATGTAATGAATGCTGAAATCAAATAGCGGAAGAAAATACCTTGTTTTTGTTAAAAGAACATATGCTTCCTTAGCATCTAGATCAGCTCCTTTGCATGTCTGCCATCTGTGACCAAAGTTGTGGCAAATAGAGCATTTTTGGCTACCTGGCCTACCTTACTATTGCCTTTCCCTTCAACTCCACTCTTACACCTTCTGTTTCTGGGTCTCCCTGCACTTCTCTTTAAAATTGGTACATAAAGAATAAATCCATGTGTACTCTCTAGCCATTGTGACATGTCAGTAAGACCAAAGATACGTGGAGCATATGCAGCAGCAAACTTGGCTACACTATAGCATTCATCTACGAAGGAGTCTATATGCAAACTACTCACTGATGTTATGAAGGACAACGCGTGTATACAAGGCTTTCCAGAAACTTGTCATTCTCTACAGGTGCATGCTTCTTCTTTCAAGTTTACCACATGCCTCTTTTCACCTAAGTATACATCCCATAAGTAACTATGAAAGTGCACAGTTTAGACTAAAACAATGGCTGGAATACTAACTTGGAGATTTCTTAGTAACTTCAGCTTCCAAATCATCACTCCTATCAACATCTAAGTCTAGATTTCTTGTTTTAGCATTCAACTCTCTCAGCAGCAGCAGCTCTCTAGCAGGGACGTCGTGTCCCCTTGCTTGTGATGACGGCAACACCAACAGGGGCATCGTCTCCCGTCGGATGAGACGGCGATGGCTCTTCAACAGGGGCGCTGTCTCCCATCGGTTGCGCCGTCGCTGGGGACGACGGTTGGGCCAGCAATCGGGATGACGCCGAGGAAGGAGGGGGCTCTCCCGTTGGAGCGAGGACGACCATTGGTTACGGCGGCGACACTGGGGAAGGTTGGTGGGGCAGCCGAGGAAAGGAAGGAGGAGGGAGGGGGCAGGAGACAAATCCAAGGCTCATCCGGCGAGGGCACGCGAACAATGTGGGAGCATGAGAAGCTAACAATGATTTGGTACAAAGGGTATCATAATATAATACTAATTATTTTCACCAAGGATTCCTTCCAATCCTAAAAAAATCCTAAGTATTTCTTCTATAAAAAAAAATCCTAAGAATTTCTTCTATAAAAAAAAATCTTGTATCCTTTTTCATGAATTTGTATTAACTACTGGACCTAGTGGCAAAAAGTCCATAGGGGTGAGAGTACAACCCTGACCTGACGTCCTGACCCCACCACGGCTTTCATAAAAAAAAACCGACCTGCCGCTCCGCCGCCGCCGCCGCCGGCACATTCTCCGTCATCCTCCGGCCATTTCCGATGAAACTCATAGCCGCCGAAAGCTTGCCTCTCGCGGCGCGAATGCGCGATGTCTAGGCATCTTACCAATAACCCATTGCCCCTGTTCCCCCGCCCCCTCTGCAGCAGCGCCACCGCCACGTCCTCGCCCGCCGCCGGCGAGCCCGCCTCCCTATCCGCATCCGTCGGACGAGAGGTTTCCGGGGTGGATCCGTGGATGACGACCTCGCGGAGGAGTCGAGGAGCCGGCTCGTGCGCGACACCTGCAGGCTGCTCGAACTCGGGGAGTCGTGGAGCCCCCAGCTGGAGCCCAGCTCCGCCACCTCCTCCGCGTGCTCTCTCCGCCCCAGGTCCGCGCCCGCCGCGCGTTCGAGTTCTTTCGCTGGGCCGATCGCCAGTGGCAGTACCGCCACGCCCCGGAGGTGTTCGACGAAATGCTGAGCCTCCTCAGCCATAGCAGGCTCCACGACCCCGCCCGCCGCGTCATGCGTCTCATGATCCGTCGTGGCGTGCGGCATGGGCCCGAGCAGTTCGCGCAGCTCATGCTCTCGTACAGCCGCGCGGGGAAGCTCCGGTCTGCCATGCGTGTGCTCCACCTCATGCCTGACATGTCAATTTGCAACATGGCGGTGAATGTCCTCGTGGTGGCTGGGCGTGTCGACAAGGCGCTTGAGTTGGGGTTGAGCCAGAGGCACACACATACAATTGCCGGGCTCGGCGGGTTGTTGATGCCCTGGAGATGATAGGTGTAATGCTGCAAAATGGGTGCCCTCCTGATAAGATTAGCTACTATGCAGTGATGAGCTTCTTGTGTAAGGAGAAGAGGGTGGAAGAGGTCCGAGGTTTGCTTCAAAGGATGAGGAATGATGCAGGTCTATTTCCAGATCATGTCACTTATAATGTGCTCATCCATGGGCTTGCAAAGCATGGCCATGCAGATTAGGTGTTGGAGTTCTTGAGGGGAAAAGATTCAGAGTGGATGAGGTTGAATATAGTGCAATTGTGCACTCATTTTTTTTGAATGGGAGGATGGCGGAGGCGAAAGAGATCGTAGGTGAGATGATCTCAAAGGGGTGTTGACCTGATTTTGTGACATATAGCGCAGTTGTTGATGGGTTTTGCCGCATTGGTGAACTTGATCAAGCAAGAAAGATGATGAAGCATATGTATAAGAGTGACTGCGAGTCAAACACAGGCACACATACTGCTCTGTTAAATGGGCTCTGCAAAGTTGGGAAAACTTGCAGAGGCCTGGGAATTGCTAAACAAGAGCGAAGAGGAGTGGTGGACTCCAAGTGATATTACATACAGCGTTGTAATGCATAGATTTAGAAGAGAAGGGAAACTAAAGGAATCATGTAGAAAAACGTGGTAGTGCAGATGTTGCAGAAGGGTTT
This sequence comes from Oryza officinalis, assembly GCA_008326285.1. Lineage (NCBI taxonomy): Eukaryota > Viridiplantae > Streptophyta > Magnoliopsida > Poales > Poaceae > Oryza > Oryza officinalis. The sequence goes on along the minus strand of BDMV01000012.1, from coordinate 37,055,934 downwards.
CTTCCCCACAACTGTGGAGATTAACTTACTGATCCATGCTCTATGTAAGGACGGAAAACCAGCAGACGCCAAAGACTTCATGGAACAGTGCCAGAGCAAAGGCTGTACAATTAATGTTGTTAATTTTGTTAGGAAGCAGCTATTTATAACCCACGCACACTACTAATGACACATACAGTGGATGAGCCAATTGATCCACTTTCTTCGCACACGACACCTCACGTCCTTGGTCGCATCTCCACAAGTCCTGGCGATGTGCTTGCTGCATGTATCAAGGAACTAACTACCACGTGCATGCATAACTAATTAATCCATGCAAGACTAATTCACCGCACAAGCATGAGACTAATTCCAACATGCATGCACTAAAATGCTAGCAGGACAAGAGATGAAGAGCGCATACAAGCAGGTTGTTGAGAAGCTATGTGCATTCGGTAAACTTAACGAGGCTTACAGTCTCCTCTACAAGATACTGAGAACTGCTTCAGTGAGAGATGCTCAAACATGCCACATTCTGATGGAGAGTTTTCTTAATAGAAGCCTCGGACTTCAGGCGTACAATGTGGCCTGTTGTATGTTCCGGAGAAATTTAATTCCTGATGTTAAATTATGCCAAAAAGTTGATAATCAACTATCTTCAGAGAAAAACAAACCAGTTCCTGGAAAACTCATGGTTAAGTTTGCTGAAAGAGGTCTTCTGAAACAAGTAAAACAAGATAGCTATTGATTTACAGCGTATCGATCTATTTGTTTTTTCTTTATACAATGTTTAAGATTTGAAAAACAAGTAATTGTGATGGTCAGAATAAGAGTCAATACGATATTACATGCTGGAAAGCTTGTTCTTTTGCTTTTGGATGCAATGCAATCTGCAATTCACACTACTAGAAAAAATATTTTTGCAGGCAGCCAAAATCTCTGCCTGTACCTAAGGCTTGTGAAAATCAACGAATTTTGTAGGCGGACCCTTGTCTGCCTGCGAAAATGTTCGCCTATGAAAATATGATTTTTGCAGGCGGGCACCTAAAGCAAACCGCCTACGAAGATAATTTTGGACAAAAAAAATGCATTTGAAAATATCCCCATTCAGCTGCCATTTGCACAGATTAAGCAATCCTTGTAGCCTGCTATTCTCCTCCTCCTTCTCTGCTATTAGCTGGTGCAACGCATCGTGCTCTCCATTGTCACAGTACTCAACCATCTCCTCAACATAGCGGTCAAGGAGATTCTCCCAGATCCATATTTTGCAAGAGGGGGGCTACAAATGCAACATAGCACAACTCTACTCAAACAAAACACCAAAATGAACGGTGCAAACAAAATGAGCCTGGGGGCTTACATCTCGCTAGCACTAAAGCCATCATCGCCCGAGATTTCTTCCAGTGTAGGATGTCAAGACCACCACAGGCTTACGGGAAGCACATCCCAACTTCGGAATGGAAGCTTTGGGGCCATTTGAGCTTCTAGATCCCTCCATCTCCGTCACCGGTGCCACCCCCACCGCCATGCTATCACCGGCTAGGGTTAGGGTTGGGGGAACTGGTTGTGTGGTGTTGGCTCGATTCGGTTTGGTCGAACCGAATGGATATGGTCCCCTCTTGTTGACGCAAAATTTGTCCCGTCGAGCGTGCCAAAAGATGTGTTGACGTAGATCCTGCGTGTAGCACACGAAGGCCTAGGAGATCTGCATGTAGGACGGAGGGCTCATGAGGATCAATGTCGATGAATCCGACCAATCGATCTGGGGTTTCCGTTACGCTATCGTCCACCGACGCATCCTGAGATTGGCCTCGATGTTGGTGAATCGGACAACAAGGAACACAGACCATAGGACTAGTGATTTTTAAGATGATCTTGCAATCTGTAAGGGGGTGACTCTTTGATTTGTGGATCGGGCACAATGCCTTATATGGAGATGTCCGCTGGATATCTCGATCTTTGCAAGCATCGAGTTCAGCCTTCACTTGCAGTATCACCCGACATTCAACCAAAGAGTGCTGAGATGTCTTGTGGATTGAACACCAGGTGTCATAGTTTGGAGGAGATTTCCTTGTTGGCACTTGACCCCAGTAGATGTCTGGGGTTTGGTCGCTTTAGGAGTTCATTGGGGCGTTGAAGTCGTCGCATCCCTCTTCTTTGACTGGACGGGAGGTATAGCTGATGAAAAATTGTTTTCGGCTGTCCTCGCGGCTCTGTTCTCGATCCCAGCTGGTATTGAGGAAGGCAAGATTTGGAACTGCGGCGAAGACAGGGAAGACAATGGATCCGACCTGAGTCCAAACGAATGCCAGCTGAGTAGGATCTCCCAGGCCCGGACGAATGTGGACATTGTTGTCGGAAAACCCATATCGGCTGAGTCCGATTCAGGTTACCCATATCGGCTGACCGAGTCCGATTCCATATTGACCGATATGACTCTCACCCGATGCGCTGTCTTATTTTTGGAAACAACCTTGTCCCTTCAAATCCGCTTCGGATCTAACTTCATCGTTGGCATATCTTTATCAAATTTTGCTGTTAGCAGCCTCTTGTCCAAGTAGAACTAGGGAGCCAAGTATGGATACGATTTGAGTTGTCTTGGTTACCTGGAACACCTTTCATATATGAGGCATGATTTTTGTTGACGGTGTAGATCACGACTACGGTATTTGTAGAGTATGGGATCGTTGGTACAATGATCTACACGAAACGAGTTCAAACACAACAAAAACTAGGATTATAATGGTTCAGGCCCCTTGGAAGGTAATAGCCCTACTCCAGTTTATAAGGGATCATGATGGAAGTCATAGAGCTTACAACAACAGAAATGTAAAGTACCAACAAGATCCCTCTCGAGAACGGCTCGACGAGATCCAGGCAGCGATTTGTCTTCGAGTCCACCAGATTGCCTTTGCTATGGTGGTGATCTGCGTTATGATTCGATGATCCCGTAACCCCTCGGGGGGCTTTGTATTTATACCGCAGACTGCCTTGATCTCCAAGTAGAACTCAGACAATACCTTTAGCCTACGAGATCACAAAGATTGTATCCTCTCCGAATAGGACTCTAACACCTTCTATTTGGATACAATCTCCCCGCTTGTTAGCCGAATTCAATAATGTTAAGGTAACATTCCTGTATACCTGTTTAGGAAAGAAAATAACGTTTGGGATCTCTCTATTTAAAGAGAGATGTGTGTGTGCGGGCGTGCCAGTGTACCTAGATACACAAAAAACAAAACATAGGGAACATGCACTTTATTAATCTCGAGGATCATAATACAAATTCCCATGTAATGATATGCGCTCCATAGTCTGTCATTGGACAGATCCGACTTGTGCGATGTGGTCTCCTGGTTCCTGGGGCCTCGAAAAGCTCCCAATTAATTACCTCCGCAGGTCTAGGCCTGCAGGAGAACCTCTGATTAAGCTGCTTATGGTCGTCTCGTCGTCTTCGCTTCGCATTCTCCATGCATGATTGTGATGATGGTGGTGATGTATATGTGGGCGCCGGCAGCGATCCATGGCCTCGTCGGTCTGTGCGTCGGTGTTGGTGACGTAGCCTTTGCATCGGCTTTGCCCGCCCTCGTCGTTTAACCTCGTCGGTTTTGAATGACGTGTTGGTGTAGATTGGTTGTTGAAGACATGCATAAATTTGCGTAGCTCGAACGGCTTGACATCACAGAAGTTGCGTCGGGATTAAATTAAGAGAAGAAAGAAGTTGTCGGAGACGGTTGGCGCAGACGATAGCCGGATTAACCGTGGCTTGGCACTTCTCGTGACTCGATGACGACTCCACTTGCGCTTGAGGATTTAGTACATAGCAGTACACACCCTCATTGTCAAATGAGTACGGCTCAGTGAGCCATTTAGTTGGTTTACTTGTCACTGTGACGCACAGTAGCATGCATGCACAAGCGTACATACAATATTACGACACTAGCATATGAGGACTTTTGTCATGGTGGCTGCGGATGACATGCTCGCCTCTGGGGACCTTTGGATGGCTTGGCCGGCGGCTTCGCAGCAACATCCCATCAACGTGGATGATGCGATGCTGGCAGCGACGACGATGGACAACATGTGAAGGAGGCAGCACCGGCGAGGACAATCGAGTAGACATCGGCGGCGCTCCGAAGAGGCCATGACGAGCATGACGGCGTCACCGGCCGGTGAAGTCTCAGTGAGATATCCTGGCTCAGCAGAGCTGCATGACGACGGGCGCTGGCAATAGGATCCGCAGACACTATCGCGGCTCGTGGGTGGTGCGGTAGCAGTAATGATGGCGACGTGCGCGGAGTCCGGCGTCGGTGCGACGATGACGGCGCGACGGCAGCCTCCAGCGGAATGACAAGGATGGCGAGCATTAGGGGATCGCCGACGAGGTGGACGAGATGGTCTTCCAGTTGACAGCGGCTCCGCTCCATCGGGACGGCGCCATCTTGCTTCGTGTGCGGGCGTCGGCTCTCCGATAGTAGCGACGCGCGAGGGAGAGAGTAATGTCTTCATCGGCAGGGACAGCATCATGGCTCCGTGAGCGGCGAGATGACCTCCATCGCCCAGTGATGTATTCGGTGTTGAAGCTAAATATTTTTAAGCAAGGGAACAGAGGAGAGTATTCACAGGAGTGAAGCTAGTGTAATACTTTGGACAGCTTGTGTGCTTGTTGTAACTTGTATTCTTGACTCAAAGTGATGAAGATACATTAGTCATTCTTACATACTACATGGCTGCCTATTTATAGGCTTGATAAACCAACATGTAGGAAACTTCAGGAAATAGCTAGAGGCTACTAGGACTTCTATATTGTTACACTGCATTGCTACTACTATTGCAAGTATGCATGTCCACATTTTTCTAGAAAGTTTAGAGAGCAAGAACTTGCTCCTTGACTCTTTGTGAGTAGTAGAGAGGGTTAGAGAGTAGGCTAGTAACTTCTAGAAATAAATTAACTCCAACAAACTCCCCCTTAATTTATTTCCTGCAGACTCCGATCAGCTCTCTGTTGCGGACGAATTTTTCTTTAGATAAGGCCTTAGTAAAAATGTCTGCCAGTTGTTGATGTGTTCAGCAGAATTCCAATTTGACTTCCCGACGATCCACTGCTTCTCGGATATAATGATACTTGATAGCAATGTGTTTCGTCCGATCGTGGCTGATTAGATTTTCACTGATTGCAATTGCAGACTTATTGTCACAATAAATTATAGTAGACTCATATTGCTTCTCGCCCAGATCTTCCATAATTCTTTTCAGCCATATAGCTTGAGAAACAGCTTTTACAGCTGCTACGTACTCAGCTTCTGCTGAAGATAAAGCAACAATATTTTGTTTCTTTGTAGACTAGGAGCACATACCTGATCCAAGTGAGAAAGCATAGCCAGATGTGCTCTTCAAATCATCAAGACATCCAGCCCAATCACTGTCCGTGTAGCCAATTAATTTTGATTCTTTAACTGGCTTATACCATATGCCATATTCTGCGGTCCCTTTGATATACCGCAAAACTCTTTTCGCAGCAGTAAAATTTAATTGACTTGGGCTAGACGTATACCTTGATAATAAACTTGCCGCAAACATAATATCTGGTCGTGTTGCGGCCAAATATAAAAGATTTCCAACCAAGCTTCTGTAAATTGTTGGATCTGCCTTATCAGTTCCATCTCTAGCCTTCTGCTTTTCATTTGGCAACAAGGGGGTTGTAACTGACTTGCAGTTATCCATTTTAAATTTCTTGAGAATATTTTTAGCATATTTTTTTGTGATATAAATATTCCTTCAGTATTTTGATGCACTTCCATTCCCAGGAAGTAGTGCAACAAGCCTAGATCACTCATCTCATATGTATTCATCATGTCCCTTTTAAAGTCTTGCATCATCTTCTCACTATTGCCAGTACATATCAAATCATCAACATAGAGTGAGACGATTAGAATATTCGTACCTATTTTCTTGACATATAGAGTAGGCTCACTTATGCTCTTGGCAAATCCTTTCTGAATAAAGTACTTGTCAATTTGACTGTACCACGCTCTAGGCGCTTGTTTTAATCCATATAATGCCTTCTTGAGTCTGAATACCTTGTTTTCTCCCCCTTGAACTGAAAACCCTTCAGGTTTTTCAACATAAATTTCTTCATCAAGATAGCCATTTAAGAAAGCCGATTTAACATCAAGTTGATAAATCTCCCACCTCTTTTGGGCTGCTAAAGAAATTATTGTACGAATTGTCTCTAGCCTGGCAACAGGAGCATATGTCTCGTAATAATCAATCCCAGGCTTTTGCTTAAAGCCTTTTGCCACAAGTCTTGCTTTATATTTCTGAACTGAGCCATCTGGATTTAATTTAGTCTTATAAACCCATTTGACTCCAATAACTTCTCTGTCTCTAGGACGATCAACCAACTCCCAGGTATTATTTTTCTCAATCATATAAATCTCATCTTCCATGGCCTTTATTCAATTATCATGTTTTTCTACTTCTTGGAAACTTTGTGGCTCAGCAACAGAATAATTGCAAAATTCATGTTGTTCTGACCTCCTTATTTGAGAAGTAGATTCTAATAAATCAACCATACTTCTTACCCGTCTTGGAGCTGATTCCGGTGTAGAAATTTGCTCTTGACTGCTCGGGCTTGAATCTGAACTGGAGCTTGAACTTGAACTTGATCTTGGATTTAATGACTGTGGACTTGGAGTATGATCTTCTACTTCATGATTGGCATGCATATGTGGTTGCCCAAGTGTGATGGTAGTGATTGGCAATAATGGAATACTAGAGGCTTCTGGAGATTTCCAGTCCCAACTAGCATTTTCATCAAAAATCACATCTCTGCTGATAATAATTTTCTTTTTCTCCAAATTATAAAGTCTATATCCTTTGATACCATCAGCATAGCCAACAAATATGCACCGATCACTTTTATTATCAAATTTTACTCTCTTTTGTGCTGGCACTTGAGCATAACAAATGCAACCAAATATTCTCATATGACTAATGATAGGCTTTTTACCATACCAAGCTTCAAAAGATGTACGGTTTGGTACTGCCTTTGTAGGACTTCTATTTAAAATATAAACTGCAGTATTAACTACTTCAGCCCAAAAAGATTTAGGCATACCTTTGTCTTGGAGCATAGAGTTTGCCATGTCATTAATCGTCCGATTTTTCCTTTCTGTAACTCCATTTTGTTGAGCACTATAGCCTGCCGTTAACTGTCTTCGGATGCCAGCATTTTCACAAAATTTCTCAAATTCTTTAGAGATATATTCTCCTCCTTGATCGCTCTGCAATACTTTAATTTTTCGATTACTTTGATTTTCCACCATAGCCTTGAATTTTTTGAATGTCTCCAGGGCTGCAGATTTTTCTTTTAGAAAATATACCTAGATCATTCTTGTATAATCATCAATAAATGTGATAAAGTACCAATTTTCTCCTTCTGACATTGTTGGCACTTTACCAACTATATCAGTATGCACTAGTTCCAATGGTGCACTTGCTCTCCAAGCTCCACTGTGTGGAAAAGAAGCCCGAATTTGTTTTCCAAATACACAACCTTCACATGGGTCAGACTTAGGAGTAATAAAAGGAAGGCCTTGAACCATATCTTTTGTCCTGAGTAGCTTCAATGCTCTGTAATTAAGATGACCCATTCTCTTGTGCCACAAATCAGAAATATCGACTTCACTTCTGAGAGCTATTTGATTTGGATGGTTCATCCTTAATAGAAAATTTCTGTTCTTCTCCATATTTATTTTGGCAACCAAACGATTATTTTTACGGTCCAATATTTTACAAGAAAAATCCTCAAAATAAACCGCGTACCCGTGTTCTAGAAGTTGCCCAATACTGAGCAAATTTTGCTTTAAATCGGGTACCAGCAAAACATCCTTTATAAATTTTGGACCATAAGCTGTTTGAACAGCAACCGTACCTTTGCCTTCACTTTGTGCTATAGAGCCATTACCCATATGGATCTTTGCATGATACGACGAATCCATTTTTTGAAATAAATTTGAATCAGCAGCCATGTGGTTTGTTGTCACGCCCGAAAATTCACTACCAGAATTTCCGAAACTGAATGTGTATTGAAATCCCTGTCCAGGACCAGCCAGGGTACACAAACGACAATATTGATATACAGATCTACGTCTTACAAACACAGTAAAAGTCTTACAGAAATGCAGCGGAAAGACGAAAACAAACTAAACTAAGAGTAGGACTCTTGCAGCGGGCTGACACCATTCCACAAGCATCCTCGACGGCGGGCGAAGCCTACTCCTCTGAGAAACCTCCATCAGACGCATAATCCTCTTCTGGTGTGGGGAAAAATTAAGCAAGGCTGAGTACTACCCACGGTACTCAACAAGTCATGCCGGAAAAAGAGGCATGATGCAAGATATTCCAAAGGAAGGCATGGGCTTATTTGCATAAAGTAAGCATTTAAAAACAGTAGTTGAAAGCAGTAGTAAAATGTTGAATTAATTGAACAATATTACACCATCACTGTCCAATGCTACACCACGTTGCGACAGGCCCAAACCAACCACCTGAACTAAACCAGTTTCAATAATTCTCATTATTATGAAAGTGAGACTAATCACGGTGAATCTGGTTGATCGCCCATAACCGCGGGCACGGCTATTCGAATAGTTCTACTCTGATCAGAGGTGTACATCTGTACCCACAAGACACAACCTCAACATCATATCAACCATGCGTCGCGATACTGGAAAGTACCCGAATAGAGACTGTGACAGGACCCTTCGCATAACCCCCTCTAACCAATCGTACCACACCACAGGTGTCGCCCCCGCTCCCTATATCCAGCAGCGGGCAGCCCCCTCTCGTGCCACGGTGAATCCGATAGCCGATCAACGGGTAAATCCCCCGCCGACCCAACTCCATCACGCCCACCCTAGCCTGGGTACGTCAGCTAGAGACCAGTTACACTACAAGCCCAGCCGTTGCCCACGCTGGCTGGTGGTACGCACGGTAATTCTTCCAGGTTTTTTCGCGAACCGGTCCTTAATTGCCATGGGTGCTTCCATCAAAACCATGCACCCACAGCCCACCATTAGCATATTTTAATTAAATATTATTACCATGGTGGCTCCTAAACCAAAGTGTTACCATGGGGACTACATTAATTAATTATTTAAGGTGATCCCCTTTAGTGAGCTAAGTTAGCTAAGCATGGCTAAGCACTCCTAAATCAGCGAACGAAGAATTAATTACCCAAGCTATCAAAGGTACAAGATAATCAATATAATGGGCTGAGTAAAGTAGGTAAAAACCCCCATGAAATGACATTGCGAAATAATGCAGTGTTTACGGAGAAATAAGACATTTGTAAATATAGGTACAATATGATCAATGTGAAGTATGACTTTCCTTGCTCTTGAGCTGAAGCAACTTCTGCGACGATCTCGAAATAAACGGGCGCGTCGGAAGTATCGGAATCTACGCGACAAACAAAGCAAACAACAATACATGCTATAAGTCTACTGAAACAAAGCACAAAACCATTTTTAATGGATTCTCTGCATTTTTATGAATTTAATGAAATTTGAATGGACTTAAACGAAGCTCAGATGAATTAGTAATGAATTTTTGAAGTTAACTGTGTTTTTACTAAAACAGAAAAACCCTAAATGATTTATTGCACAATTAACCCTAGGGCTGGCGTCATCAAGGGGCGGGGTGGCGCCGGCCAGTGGGCCCCACATGTCAGCGGCACAGATGCGCAGGTCCATGGTGGACTAGGTCCACGGGACGGGCGGGCGGTGGTGTGCCACGCGGCGCACACGTGGCGCCGACGCGGCAGCCACGGGGCAGCCACGTGGGCGGCCACGCGGGACGGAGGGGAGCGGCCGGGATCAGCCCAAGTGGCCAATCCGACGGCCCAGGGCGCGCGGGCGGCGGGCGGTCAGGGCGGCACGGCCCCGAGCTCGGCCGGGGCTCCCATGGCGCGCGCGGCGACCGGGCTCGGCCGGCGGCGGCGACCGGGAGGAAGGCGGTCGGAGGGAGGCGGCGCTCACAGGAGAGGCGGGAGGATGCGGCGAGTACGGCGGACGCGAAGGCGGAGTCCGGCGCGGCGGCGGATGCGTGCGGGGCTCAGCCGAAGTCGGCGGCCGGCGGCGGCGCGAGAGCAAGGCGGCGCTAAGGCGGAGGGATGCACGGGAGCGGCGGCGAAAAGGGGAAAAAGGGAGAGGAGGACGCGGGGAGTGTTTTAAAGCGCGGAGGAGGGCGAGATCGTGGCCGAGGGGTCGCGGATTTCTCACCGGAGTGGGGAGAGGAGAGAGGGAACGGCCGGGATTCGAAATCCAAACTCCTCTCCTCTCGGATGCGGCACGAGCGGGAGAAAAAGGGGCGGCGGTTGCGTGCGGAGTGGGCGCACGCGCGCGAAAAAGGCGGGACGGAGTGGGGCGTGCGGGCGCGAGTGGGAGAGGCGGCGCGGCCGTTGCGGGCGATGGTGCGAGGTCGGGGACGACCCCGACAGGTGGGGCCCACCTGTCGGTGGCCTGGGAGAGGAGGGGGAGCGAGAGTGGACTTCGGCGGGCGAGCGCGACGCTCGCGGGCCACGGCCTTCGGCCGGCCCGCGAGGGAGGAGGGAGGCAGGCACGAGGAAGGGGGCCGGCTGGGCCGACTGGGCCAACGGCCCGAAAGGAAGAAGAAGAGAAAAAAGAAAAAGAAAAAGAAAGGAAATTTCCTGGGATTAATTAAATTTCGAATTTGATTTTAATTGATTTAAAATTATTTTTAGGGCTCTGAAAATTCCACTAAAAATTCTGTTAATGTATTTTGACATGGGGAACTCAAGAAAAATTCCACCTTGCCATTTTCACTTCTTTAATGCATTAATTAATTGGATTTTTCTCCAGATTAATTACACAATTTCTCAGATAAATTATTAAACTTGATTTTTACGATTTGGGGAAACTTCAGGGTGTGACATTTGTGCAACCACTATCAATAACCCAAACATCATCCTTTTCTTCTTAAGCAGTATGGCAAGAGAAAACCATTTCTTCTGATTTTTCCTTTTCTTGTGAAAAATTAGCCTGATTAATTTCTCGAGTTCTACAATATTTTGCAATATGACCCTTTCTTTTGCACTTATTGCATGTCATTTTCTTCCAGCACATATTTGTAGTATGACACACCATAAATTTGAACTAGACGTACCTTTTTCTCTTCTTTCTTGATTGTCTTCTTTTTGCATGTTTTGCCTGGAAAAAAACATTTTTCTGAGAATAACCATGGTCTCGCATTGGAAATTCATTTTTCTGAAAATTCCTACGAAACCTTGAGTTTTGAGGCTTGAAGCTCAACTTCGATTGAAATGCATTTTCAATAGAGCTCCCTTCGCGTTGAAGCTTTCTTTCCTCATGAGATTCCAACGAGCTCATTAGTTACTGAATTGTGAGAGTCGATAAGTCTTTTGACTCCTCAATAGCAGCAACAATGTACTCATATTTTTCAGGCAGACTGATTAAAATTTTCTCCACAACCTTTCGATCCTTAATATCTTCACCATAGAGGCGCATCTGATTAACGATCTCAATAACTCTTGTGAAATAATCTTTTACCTTCTCCGATTCCTTCATTTGTAAATTCTGAAATTGTCTTCTCAAAGTTTGAAGCTTCACTGCAAGTACCTTTTGAGATCCTTGAAACTCCTCCTTCAATTTGTCCCATGATTCCTTCGATTTCTTGGCGCCAATAATACACGGAAATAGACTTTCCGCAACTCCTTGTTGGATCAAGAACAAGGCCTTGGCGTCCGTCATCCGATCCTCTGCCAAAGACTTCTTCTGTTTCGCCGTAAGAATGGTTTCCGCGGAATACTCCTCGTAGCCATTCTCAACAATATCCCATAATCCTTGGGATAGCAGTAGCGTCCGTATCTTGATACTCCATATATCATAATTTTCTCCTGCAAACACAGGAACCATAGACTGCGCCACTGTGGCGCCCGAATTTGAAGCCATACCTGCAGCTTCAATTAACAATGCCGATACGCCGCGCTACTCCTTCACGCCCGACTCGAACCTAGGCGCTCTGATACCAGTTGTTGAAGCTAAATATTTTTAAGCAAGGGAACAGAGAAGAGTATTCACAGGAGTGAAGCTAGTGTAATACTTTGGACAGCTTGTGTGCTTGTTGTAACTTGTATTCTTGACTCAAAGTGATGGAGATACATTAGTTATTCTTACATACTACATGGCTGCCTATTTATAGGCTTGATAAACCAACATGCAGGAAACTTCAGGAAATAGCTAGAGGCTACTAGGACTTCTATATTGTTACACTGCATTGCTACTACTACTGCAAGTATGCATGTCCACATTTTTCTAGAAAATTTAGAGAGCAAGAACTTGCTCCTTGACTCTTTGTGAGTAGTAGAGAGGGTTAGAGAGTAGGCTAGTAACTTCTAGAAATAAATTAACTCCAACATTCGGTTGATATGGACGCGGGCGGCTCGGTGGCGTTCCCGGCGGCTCCAACGAGACCTCCTTTGGCGGGCACGACTTGACGGCGTTCATGATGTCGTGACGACGTGCTCCGGCGAGGTAGCGTGATGAGGTCCTCGGGCCGGGTATGACGATGCGGGCAAGCGGCTTCTTGCTCCATGGCCTCACAAACGGCATCTCCAGAACCTAGCAGACTTGACGGCGTCCGGGCGCCGACCAGCGGTGCTCCAGCATTCCCATCTCGTCGCCATCTCATGCATGTGCGAACTGAAAAAGAAGAAATAATAAGCCGCTCCGGCGAGGTTGCGTCGGCGAGGCTCGTGCAAATGTATTAGAGGTCGATGTGTGCAGAGAGATGGGAGAACTGCCGGTGGTTTTCGATCTATCTGTGTATGGGTATGTGCTGATAGCGAGTGAATTGCTTGGATGGATAGAGTTTGTTGGCTAAGCTTATCCGGCATCGGTGGCGCACGCGCTAATGGCCTCTGCCGTTGAGAAATCCTGCATACGGTCGCATATATACGATGGGCCGCCGGCCCATGTGCAGCTCATATATATGTTAATAAAGTTTTAATAAAGTTTTAGTTGGAAGGAAGGAGCAGCAGAGAAGTTAGACAGAGATAGAGATATATCCGAATTTATATTAGCCTGAGCCTCAGTGATGATTTGTTCCAAACTAGGCGTCCCTAGCGTATATACATATAATTAACATACTATCATCGATCTTGTTTGAGATGTGCAAGAAAATCTTGTGTGCTAAGTTTGGCTTAATTTGCATGTTTTATTTGCTGCATTGTTATCTGCATGAGCCCACGATGTGTGTGGTGCCGGTGCATGTCTTTGGTTGAGAGGATCCGAGAATAGCTCGGTTGTCCGCGTCTAGCGCTATGAACGGGAAGAACGTCGTGCGGCTGTAGGGATGAATGCAGCGGAAGCATGCCGGGAGAATCGCTCGTGGTGGTTGTAATCAGCAGGCTATATAAGCCGATAAACAGAAAAGCAGCAGATAAGTTGTGCTGCACCAAAAATTCCTCTGTTTTCCGATTTTGCCGGATCGCTACAGTGTGTTCGTGTGTGTGCGTTGAGTTCTTGTTCTGAGTTCATCGATTCTGGTTCATTCCTGACAGACCGAAGAGCCCTAACAATGGCGTCGAGGCTCGTGGCGGCGGCCGCACGTCAGGCGGCCGCCGCATCTCTCGCCGCCCGAGCTGCGGTGGCGCGCCATGACGCGGCGGCCGCATCTCGCGCCGCCCGCTTAGCTGAGGTGGCCGCATCTCGGACCGCCCGCTTAACTGCGGCGGCGGCGGCATCTTGCGCCGCTCGCTCGAAGCGTCGTCCCGGTCCCCCACTTGACGTCTCCGACCGCCTCAAGATCGTGGCCGCATCTCGGAACGCCCGCTAAGCTGCGGCGGCGGCATCTTGCGCCGCTCGCTCGAAGCGATTGATTGATTTGTTTGTGATGGATGATGGAAAGTGCGTGACTGCCAAGTTCAATGCAGATTCGGTGCGCAACTGGAACAGCTATGATCATGAACGTCTACATGAATTAGTTGAAGATTTTCGGAAACAGGTTCTTGCAAAAAGAGTTGCACATACGCGACCATGGGGGCAAGGATTTCCTCAAGTCCGTCGATGAAGGAAAATCACCTACCGGCCTCTAGTGGATGCAGATCCTCTGCAGTAGCAATGGCTGACATGTGGGTCTGGGCTCACACTTCAGTGTCTGCTGCTGCACCAGTAGTACTGCAGACAATCCCCACTGGCCTCTAGTGAGTCATGTTGCATTCGAGGACAAAAAAATGTTCATAGTTTGCTTAGGGAAATATTTTCCTTACCCCTCAACTCCCCAAATCACTCCACTGTAATAACATGTGGTCGTGTCTCCAAAATTCAACATTTTCACCATTATCATTTCACTCATGTTTCATTCATTGATGTATAAGGTAGTGGCGATTATATCCAGTATTGGCTTGGACCATTATAAACTAATACATCAATCCTACTTGAATATAGATAGTGATGGAACTAAAATTTGTTTTTTGGATTAGTTGGCTCATTGGACAAACGGCTGTTAACTACCTGTGTGAAAAATTACTTACATTGATCATATGGCTGTTAATTGAGTTTATCTAGAAAAAATATTTTTTGCAACCTATACATGTTAGGTGCTTGCATTGTTTGGCAATCCGACGAGCAAGCTTTAGCTGCGCAGCCTCAAGGCACCATGTTAAATGCAGAAACCTAAACAAAATTTCATAATATAACCTGAATTACTTCAATGTTCAGATTCTTTTCTATGATTCTTTTGCAATGTAAAGAACTTCATCAAGTTGTACATTCTTTCTGATCTAGATTTGTGCACATCAACTAGATTCAATTCATATAGACAAAAAGAACCAAAATATGCTCATGTGCAAGAAAATAACATAACCAGTATAGGAGAATAAGCCCACAAAACAAAAAACACATTATGTAGTTAGAGGCATTAACTTTGAGCATGCTCTCTCGAGTCTCAATTGTAATTGGTCTGTTGTATAAATGGTCAGTAACTGGTGTGTTGTACTATTGTACTATTTTCTTGATACAACCATTTGCCTTGTATGGCCTATTGTATATATAAACGTCATGGCTTGCTAAACTAGGACCTATGTTACTACATATGTGCTGGGCATTGACTGGACGCTTTGAATAGACACTGAAAAGTGGACTTTTTGAACTATGGCTTGGATGGATGATTGGATACCATGGATTTGTAGACCTCGTCGAGATGTAAATCTGTTTTAGTATGGCCGTTTGGACTTCGGATGAGCACATTGTTGTTTGGTTCAGTTCTTTTTTTAAAAAAAGTAAAGACTGAATTGCCACAAGAGGTGGGTGCAAATATAGGTCATGAAACTTGACAATTGCTGAAATAAGCCATTGTGCGCTAGATTGGATTTCCTGTTTATTTTACTGGTGACAGGTCGTCATTGCTGTGCATGGAGAGTTTGAAGGTCAGTTTCCAGTTTATGAATAAAAGTTTTGTTTTTCTATTTTGTTTGGAACAATTAAGCTCTTATTACTGTCTGCAATAAACAGTTGATAAACTCCAGCAAACCAAAGAGTAATGTTGCAGCATCTAAGGCTTTTGCATGTCTTCATCTTGTAAAAGCTCTTCTGGTGAGAGAAGCATGTTCACTGACAGTTGATCCATGTGTCATGTATTTCAGTGTTGCAAAAACGCATACCCGAGGTTATGTTTGCCAATATATACTTCGCTTTATTGAATCTAACTTTACTGAATTTAACTTTGGTGCTCAAAATGAGACAATAAAGTAATTATTTGATTACAGTTGGCAGGTCTGAACTTGGAAAGGCAAATCGGTGTCTAAACTTGGTCTTGCGATGTTTCTGCTTAATGTTTATAAATTAACACATTGATCTATGATTACGTGGAGTGCTAGGTGAAGCCAATAGTTATGCAGGTAAATATTTGTTCCTGTAAATTGATTGTGATATTCATATTTTGTTCTCCGTAATATCTGTAATTTTGTCATCAAGCTGAATGATGGTTATTCATATTCAAGGCTATCTTCCTGATACATGCAGCTGATTGTGAGAATTGCAAATAGCCACCAAGCCGCTCGCCCAGCTCGCCATCAAGGACACCCTAACTGTGAGCATCACTGTTTCTACTCTTTTTCTTGCTTTCCCAAGATGTTTCTTCTGTAGACTGAGCTCAACTGAGTGTTGTGATGAAACTCATGTTTGAAATGTTTATACTTTGCCATCTGATTTCTTTGTTTTTAAAAGGTGGCATTTTTTTTTACCTTAAGTTATTGAACTAAGAAGGGGCTATGCTGTAAAAGCGTTGGGTTCTTGACGAGATATGTTTAGATTCCATTCATCATAAGACATTGTCCATTTGCTGCAAACGGAAAATCTTAATGTGAATGGTATTTACTAATATGATTCATGGGTGTGTTTTCAAGGGCATTATGAAATATGAACTGAAGTCACTATCATGGCAAGTCTGTTAATTCTTGCCATTTGTTTGTGCTAATTAAAACTACTGTTGTGGTAAATTCATGGCAGTAGTAGATGGCTAGGATTCTCTGTCGCAAAGGACCTCTACTTGACTCTAAAGATATCTCTACCTGTCTCTGCACTTGCGCAGTGTGCACCTCCTTGCTACCCATCTCTGATATGTGGTATATGCTCAATGCTTAATGTTTATGTAATAGAAATACTATTATTTATTTGGTGAGATATATATCTATATTTAGGCAGATCCCCAAATCCCGTTTTCTAGAGTTCGCCAAATCGGATACCCGAGTCCGAGTTGGACTCTGACTCCCATGTCTGAGTCCTGGTAACACTGGCGTTGACGCCTGTAGGCAAGATTGACTCGTTAAGAATTTTCAGTGATGGTCTTTTGTCGATCCTGGCTTGAACTAACACCAACAAACTGCAGGTGCAGCAGCATAGTTGCATGATCTAAGCAACCCAGAAAGTTTGTTGCTTTATGTAGAGTTCCTGACTCTTCTCTTATGCCAAGGTATATATTCATCCGATTCTTCTTGGTTAGTTCTGTTTTGGATTGTAATAGAGCTGCGATGATGTGGTCAAAGGATATCTCAGTGTCGTAAGGTCTCTTTCCATGGTCAGCATGGCATCAGCTCTGATAGTGGCACTCTTAACCAATATTCTGTTATTTAGGTGCCGCATGTAGATTGGCAAAATATGCTAGCATGAACTAATCGGAGACATTTACTAGAATACTGTTCTAATCTCATGTTCCTCTATTCTATTTATTTACAATTGAAGTATACTTATTTTTTATTGAGGGGGAAATCAAAATAATTGTCATATTGTCATATACATGCTATGCAGGCTCCAAAAATCTTCCGTAAACTTGCAAATGATTACCCTTTTCTTCAAGTTTGGAACTGTATTTCATTATTTTCCTTTCCTTTAATCACATTTTGCCCTTTTTGTAAGCATATACCAATAACATTTTGCTTTAAGGCCATAGCTCTAAGTTG
Organism: Oryza officinalis; assembly: GCA_008326285.1. Classification (NCBI taxonomy): domain Eukaryota; kingdom Viridiplantae; phylum Streptophyta; class Magnoliopsida; order Poales; family Poaceae; genus Oryza; species Oryza officinalis. The sequence goes on along the minus strand of BDMV01000012.1, from coordinate 37,038,452 downwards.
TCAGATTATTTTTTTCTGTTCTGGAAAGAGAACATCTTATAGCAGAGCAGGCTATATTCAGGCATGTATGCTAATTTCTAATTTCTAGAATGCATATTCAGATGGTATTTGGTCTTCAAAAAGAAATACACCAAGGAAGCAACAGGTGCCATTCTCAGTAGGATTTTCTTTTTCTGTCAAAATTTCACTGCTCTGCTTTTATGAAATTTGGGCGTCTATTTCAAATGATAGGCACCCTAGCTACAGCGCCTACTATAGAAATGAATCCCCATGTCTGTTCGAAAGGAAAATTTGAAATGCTCCTTCCTGCAGAACAAGCTTGTGCTGCCGTCATGATATGGCAGCTATCTGTAGGCAAGGTAATTGATTATGGTGCTCATTCACCCTCTTTGGCAATGTTTTTCACATGCAATCCTTATAAACGTGCCAAATGCTTATTGATTCTCTCCAGGTTTATGAAGTGAAAATCTACAAAACTGATACCTGTATTTCGATTCATTTGCAGATCAAAGTAGTATATACTACGTTCTCCATTTTTCTTTTGCTCGTCGTGCAAATCAAATACTTCCTCCGGTTTATATTATAAGATATTTTGGATTTATTTAGAGTCAAATTTTAAGTTTGACCAAGTTTATAGAAAAAGTTAGCAACATCTACGACACCAAATTAGTTTTCATTAAGTCAACCATTGAATATATTTTTATAACACATTTGTTTTGTGTTGTAAATGTTGTTACGTTTTTCTATAAACATGGTCAACTTGAAGAAATTTTACTTAGGACAAATCCAAAAATTTTACAATATGGAACGGAGGGCTGTTAGATATGACGATTATGGATTTAGAGCACCATGATGCTGCTGGTTGATCTAGAAAATTGAATCCAACGGTGCTGTATATCTTGGTGCTGGTTTGTGACGATAACCTAGAGTGCCCTCGGTGGCAAAAGTGGTTCCAAATTGGAGGATGCTGTTCAAGTAAAAAGGAAAAGAGGGATTACAAATTCCTGGATATAATATTGTTTTCCAAAGTTTGGATTATGGATGTTTGTGGTGCATCTGATTTTTTTTGTTCAATAAAAGGGTTCAGAGGCTGATTGTATGTCTTGGCCTGCACTGATGATGTTAGTATCTCAATGGTTACTCTCATTGAGAAGAGGATGGCACTCAAGATGGGGCAATTTTCTGGTTTTCTTCCATTCACAAACTCAAAGCCATACCAACCAAGGGGCTGGTGTTACATATATATAGGCTAGTGGGCAGCCAAGCATATGCTAATCAAAGATGCTAGATGCTAGTCTAAGATGCCAAGCATATGCTAATCAAAGATGCTAGATGCTAGTCTAAGATGCTAGTCTTAGGTGCTAGTCTAAAAAGCAAAAAAGGAGATGCTAGCAAAAAAGGAGATGCTGTCCTAGAAAGGAGATGCTGTCCTAGAGCATCCCAAAAGCACACAAAGACTAAGCTCAATCAGCACTAGACTTATTCCATCATTCTTCCCCTAAATCTTGTGCGTCGTCTTGTGGGACAGTTGGACCATCCCAGTCCTGGAGCAAAGCTCAAGGAACTTGATCCTCCCAAGGGGCTTGGTGAGCAAGTCCACAAGCTGATCCTTGGTGTTGATATAGCTCGCCTTGATGCTCCCTTCCTCCAAGCAGCTTCGGATGAAGTGGTACCTCACCCGAATGTGCTTGCTCCGTTCGTGGAAAACGGGGTTCTTCGCCAGGGCCAGAGCGGACTTGCTGTCCACCCTGAGCTCCACCGCTCCAGTGTCTCTGCCGAGGAGGTCACTGAGCAGTCGAGCAAGCCAGAGCGCCTGGGTCGAAGCAGCGGAGGCCGCCATGTACTCGGCCTCGCAGCTGGACAGGGCCACCACCTGCTGCTTGACCGACTGCCAGCTAACGAGGCACTCGCCGAGGAAGAAGAGAGTCCCGCTCGTGCTCTTGTTGGTGTCGATGTCGCCGGCGTGGTCGCTATCGCTGTACCCGACGAAGTGTGCCTTGCCAGGACACCTCGGGTAGTAGAGACCGTGGTCGAGAGTCCCCGCAACGTAGCGGATGATCCTCTTCACGGCCTGCTGGTGCTCCGTCGTCGGTCGCTGCATGAACCGACTGACATAGCCGACAGAGAAGGCCAAGTCCGGCCGTGTGTGGGTGAGGTAGCGAAGGCTCCCCACAAGACGCCGGTACTGTGTAGCATCCACCTCCTCCGCTGTGCTGTCGCGGCTCAGCTTCAGTCTCTCCTCCATCGGAGTGAGGGCTGGGTTGTAATCGGTGAGCCCAGCCAGCTCAACGACGCGCTTGGCGTAGGCGGTCTGTCGAAGCGTGATCCCGGAGTCATCCTGGTGCACCTCAATCCCCAGGTAGAAGGAGAGAGGCCCCAGGTCACTCATCTGGAAGGTGGCCTTCTTCTCTTCCTTGAACGCCGCCACCTCCGCATCCTTGGTGCCGGTGATCACCAAGTCATCGACGTAGACACCCACCAGCAGGGCATTTCCTCCATTGCCCCGCCGGTAGATGGCCGCCTCGTGCGGGCTTTGCTCGAAGCCCATCCCCTTGAGCGTGTAATCCAACTTGGCATTCCATGCCCTCGGTGCCTGCCGCAAGCCGTAGAGGGCCTTGTGCAGGCGTAGCACCTTGCCCTCCTTGTCGGTGATCACAAATCCCGGCGGCTGGTGCACGTAAACCTCCTCCTTCAAGTCGCCGTTCAGAAACGCCGACTTGACGTCCATGTGATGGACGCCCCAGCCTTCCTGAGCAGCCAGCGCAAGAAGGAGTCGCACGGACTCCATCCGTGCCACAAGAGCGAAGGCATCGTTGTAGTCGATCCCCTCCTGCTGCACAAAGCCGCGTGCCACCAAGCGAGCCTTGTGTTTGACAATGGCTCCGGCTTCATCCCTCTTCAGCTTGAACACCCACTTAAGGGTGATCGTGCGGTGATCACGAGGGAGGTCAACAAGCTCCCAGGTGCGGTTCTCCTGAACCGCGTCCATCTCCGACTGCATCGCGGCACGCCATGCCGCGTGTTTCTCGGCCTCTGTGAAAGACTGAGGCTCACCGTCGTCGCACGCAAGGTGCAATTGCGCCTCCAGGTCTCGAGGCACCAGTCCCGGTACCGGCTGATCGCCGAGAAGGTCCTCCATCGTACGATACCGTAGCTGCTCGCCGTCGTGGTACGCGTCGATGCGCTCCCCGTCGTGGGAGAGCGGAGTAGCGAACTCCACTGGGCTGCGCTCAACACGAGCTAGTGTCGTAGTAGGCATGCCCGGAGGAGTGGCTGTAGGTGCTGGAGCGCGTGGGATCGCCGGCTGTTGTGGTGTCGGCGAAGAGCTTGTCGCAACCGAAGTCGTAGCTCGAGAGTGTGTCGCTGCCGGAGTCGGTGGAGGCTCGGGGACTGGGGCAGACACGCTCGGTGGAGAAGAGCTGCCTACTCCCCCAGCTCCCTCGAAGTAGACGTACTCGACAGTGAAGTCGTCGTACGTCGAGGTCGAGCCATCGTCCACCGCCTTGTCCCATACCCACCCTCGCCCTTCGTCGAACACTACGTCGCGCGCCGTGCGCACACGCTGTGTCTCCGGGTCGAGGATGCGGTAGGCCTTCGAGCCCTCCACGTAGCCGATGAACACCCCTGGGGTGCTCCTGTCGTTGTTGATGTAAAAAAAAAACACACATTGGCCTGGGAGATCTGCTTAACTCCAGTGCAGGTCCAAAGGTTTACTTTCGGGTTCTGGGCGTGCCAATTGGTTTGATCCTGCAACCAATAAGAAACAAAGAAAGAAAACGTAACTAAATCCACCAATGATAGCCGATCGGCTAGCTTGCCGATGACATATCGTTGAGCATTGAGCCGATGCAAAGTGCATTAAATCGGCTATAACAGACAAGGCAGGATAAAGCTAAATCTACTCAATCGGCTGTAGATATCAATAACATATAATCTAAGTCTCAAAATATATTTAAACTAAGTGATTGGGATAGATCGGACAGGGCGCCGAGACAGTATAAATCACCTATATTTAAGTATATTATAAGGCATAAATTATATGTATTCACAGCATAGCCGATTAGGTGAATCTAACATGTATCGGCTAAAACTCCGATACTACTTTATGCAGAGATATTATCATGAACACAATATATTGAACAACTATCAAATTGCCATTAAGAGATTTCCAATCAGATTTGATAACAAGCTCAATATATTTTATTATGTTAATATCTCAATATAAAGGGCAGATTTAAAATATCAAGATTAACAAGATTATTAAACCGGGTAAGGTCGGCTGAAACCCCGACACTATCTCTATTAGCAATCATAAACAGGCTAGAGATTAAAGTTCTAAACATGATTTAGTAGGTCAAACTTAACTGATGCAGCACCAAATATGTAAAGAAACGTAATGTCTAGATGATCAAGTTGATGAAAACCTCTTCGAGATGGTGGATGCACTATACAATCTAGATCAAAAATGATATATAACTCTATCGGCAACTTTCTATGAAATAGGCATTAACCGATCTAGGTTATATACTGATATCAATTCAGATTATATAGTATATATGATAACTCGACGATTTACACAAACAAGATTAGAGTATCATGAAGATGGAAGCACTAATCCCGAGAGCGCAAGCCGCCATGACAAGTTTTACCTCTTGTTGGAGATCGAAGCCGATGCAGCCCAACTCAAAAGCAAGAGCTCGTCGAAAAGAGTAAAAGGGAAAAAGATGGCGGTGCGCCGAAGTTGTTGTATTGATCTCCCCTTTTTTTACACAAGCCTGGGTTCAATTTATACCCAGAAGTACACAATATGTCCTTGTCGGACACGACTCTTATTTCTATTACAACTCATACTAAGGATAACTCCCTAACACAAACTCTAACCAGCAATATCCATTAGGAAACTAACACTATATTCTAATTAATAGATACAATTCCCTCTTTCGGACCCAATCCGTACGTGGGAATCTCTATGAAGCTCATCAACCGAACCCGACAATGATTCTGCCATCTTCTCATCGGAATCGGCTACATCAACTAACCTTGTCTGACTCTGTCTCAGCCGATGAACGCGATAGCCGATTCGGTCATCTGCCGACACACACCATAGCCTATTCTGTCACCAACCGATTCCTGCTCTGTTTTAGTAACCGCCAGCTTCCTCCAAATCCACTTCGATTCTATCTTCAAGTCCAATAACTGATTTACCAAATTTGGTCGTTAACACATGCCCCCCAAGTCCGCGATATTTGGAATGTTGCGGATTTGCTTAAACCTCCTCCGCATCGATCTAGGGTTTCGTTTCCGTTTTAACCGTTAGCTCGCACCCTTTAAATAACAACCACCACTTGAAGTTCTTCACGCCGTTACCTCCGTTCTCACCGCCTCAGCCATAATCGCCTTCAACTCTTGCAATAGCTCCATCAGATTCTCCGGCGACCACACAAGCGATTCCTTCGTCAGCAACAACTTTATCTCCGACGATGTCGTCTTCCGCCGCTCCTTCAAGTGCTCCGGTCATCGAGTTCCCTGAGGTAACCCCATCTGCCGAATTCCATCCTTATTCATAGATTAATTTTCCTTTTCGATTTATTTCTTCTCCCCTTTCCTTTTCTATAGCATCTCTCGCACCAAGTCACAATCCCAAGTCTGGTTCATCCCAATCGGTATTTCTTGGGCCCAATCGGCAACAAAGACCCCACAGATTACATCAATGCCGAGACAAACAGGATCCCCTTTAAGTTAACCAGCCCTAGTTTGAACCATTGGAGCAACACTTTTAAATCCTGGCCATCGGCTGTCAAGACTTGGTCTGAATGGTATAAGAGGATGTCGGCTAGCAAACAAACTCACTGGGAAGAAATCGGCATTGCTCAGTGCCTAGCCCTAACCATAGCCGATTTAGCCAAAGACGAACCCATGCTATCGGCTGCCAGCTACTTCTGGTCCAACACCTTGAATGCCTTCCTCTTCAATCAAGGACCAATGACTCCAACTCTTTTGGACATCACCATGATAACCGGGCTGGACATCACCTCATCGGCTAATCCTATCAGCTTAAACAGCAAAAATCAGTTCACTTTCAAAACCAGAAGCATTGGAGGCTGGAGTGGATTCATCTCTTTAAACATGGGATCTGGCCCTGTCACTCCTAAAGAACATGCAGCCTTTCTCTTGATGTGGCTGGAAAAGTTTTTGTTTTGTGGTTCAAGCTGCGGTCCAACCACCAACTGGCAACATATAGCCGAAGTCTTAGTCAACAAAAAGCAATTTCCACTAGGCAAATACCTCTTGGGTTATCTATATTAGATTTTGAACAATGCATCGGCTAAGCTTGTCACCAACTCAATAATCGGCATAGGTGGACCTTGGTGGCTATTGCAGTTATGGCTCAATCTGCATACAATCAAAGTTGCCAAGAGATCAGCACTGCCTGAAGCCGATTTCCCTCTGGTTGAGCCGACCAAAGATGACGACGGAAACGAAGTCACAACCAGAAGATGTATGTCGTTTGGAGAGGCAGCATCTTCATATCCCGGATCAGAATTATCAGCTGAACTCTTCGTCGACTGGTTTGGCAACTTTTATGATGGATTCCCAAAGGACTCTAGAAATTGGTTTGCATATGAATGTTCTGCAGATTTTGAATTGCCAGCCGATTTCAGATTTGATGAAATAAACTCTGAAAAATTTGAGAAATCCAGAGAAGTTTTTACAACAGCCATCACACCCTGTATTCTTCCCGTCGGCATCCATCAAGGCAGGAATATCCAGATATCTTACGAATTCTACCACCCTATGAGCGCTGCCAGACAACTGGGAATGGGGCAGACGCCAATCGGCTTATTCTTCTCAGAAAAAATCCAAATCAGAGGAGAAATCTCATCGGCTCTGATGATGGATAGGCTATTGAGCATAGAAGGACCTCCCCTTGGAAGTTTAGAAAACATTGAGCTAGCTATGTTAAGGAGCTCCACTTTTGATCAATGGTGGATTGAATGGAAGAAACATCTTTTTCATCAATCGGCTTCCATGTATCTAACTGACATCATTCCAAACATGATTCCACAGGTAAACATACTTCTTCTTCGATATCCTTATTGATAACCGATTTAGAAAATAGCTTAACTCTTTTCTTCTTTTGTTTGTAGACCACAGAGTCTTCTCCTCCTCATGTCAGCAACAATGGAGCCAGTATCAATTATGCTGCTGGAATTCTCCCAAACGGTGGTGGATTGGCTCCTTCAACCATCGGCTATAATGCCCCCAAGACATCTTCCCTGCTCCATGGACAAACACGTGAGCCGATTCCCTCTGAAGCTGGTAAGAAGAAAAGGACCAGGTCATCGGCTATCGCTCCACTGGCTACAAAGAAGAAAGCCACCAAAAAGCAGAAAAGCATAACAGCCAATGATCTAGATGAAGAAGATATAGAAAAAGCCATCGATGAAGCAGCTGCCGAGCTGAGTGGAACAGTAGAAGAAACTCCAACAGTCAATATCCCTATTCCTCAGCAAACTTCACCAACGCCAATCCACAAGACATATCAACCTCGGGTATGCATTTTGTAATCTTTAGTCCTTTCATAACTTTCTTTACCGATCTCAGTCTTAACTCTTCCTTGTTAGAAAAAGAAATCGGCTGCCAAGAAGAAACCTGCACCACCTCCATCGGTAACTCTTCTGTAGAAACTTCATTCAAATCTTCATTCTATCATGTACTAACTGTCACGCCCAGAAATTCACTACCAGAATTTCCAAAGCAAATTATGTATTAAAATCCCTGTCCAGGACCAGCCAGGGTACACAAATGACAAAGTTGCCATACAGATGCACGTCTTACAAAACAATAAAAATCTCTTACAAAACTGCAGCGGAAAAAAGAAACAAACTTTTCTAATAAACTAAACACTCGCAACGTAGCGACTCCACTCCACAGGCAAACCTCAACGGTAGCAACAAGCCTACTCTTCCGAAAAGTCTTCTTCTGAAACAACCTCCAACTCTGGTGTGGGGAAAAATAAAGCAAGACTGAGTACTACCCACTGTACTCAACAAGTCATACCGGAAAGGGAAATAATGATGCAGGTAATAACAAAGGAGAGCTGCAATGGTTATTTTGCATAAAATACGCATTTAAAAACAATAGTTGAAAATAGTAAAACAGTTGAATAAATTAATCAAAATTAAACCATCACTGTCCAACGCTACACCACGTTGCGACAGGCCCAAACCATCCACCTGAACTAAACCATTTCCATTAAGTCAAATTATTAGAGAGTTCAACTAATCACGGTGAATCTGGTTGATCGCCCATAACCGCGGGCACGGCTATTCGAATAGTTTTACTCTGATCAGAGGTGTACATCTGTACCCACAAGACACAGTCCTACAACACGTTACTGTGCGCCGACATACCACCACGGTACACCGGAAAAGGAGCTGTGACAGGGCCCTTCGCATAACCCCCTTTAACCAATCGTACCACCTCGGGTTTCGCCCCCACTCCTCAAAAGGCAGTGGGCAGCCCCCCCTCGAGCCTTGGTGAATCCGGCAGCCGCATAGACCCTCGCCGGGCCCATCCAAACTCCATCACGCTCACCCTAACCAGTGTACATCAGCTAGAGGAAAGCTACACTTCAAGTCCAGCCGTTGCCCACGCTGGCTTGTGGTACGCACGGTATTTCTTCCAGGGTTTCCCGTGAACCGGTCCTTAATCGTCATGAGCACGACCATCAAAACCATGTGCTCACAACCCACCATTAATCAAGATTTCAGTTGAAACAATTATTAAATCACCCACGATTGACCATCGCGAGCCAACATGAAATAACCATCATTAAGTATTAATGAAGCTTTAATTATCCCATTAATGAACTAATGTTTCTAAGCATGGCTAAGCAAGTTCTATTGTAGCAACTACTCAAATTAATTCCCAAGCTATCAAAGGAATATGGTGTCACTCCCGGAAATTTTCCCAAATTTCCAGACCATTTTGTGTATTAAGTCCCTGTCCAGGCATCAACCAGGGTACACAAAACGACAAATCAATAAATAGATCCAAACGTAAATAAAGCGACAAATACTTACAACAGAGGCACTTAGTCCTCACACCAAAAAGAAAACAGCAGCGGAAAGAGACGATCCTAGCGGGGCTTCAGCTCCACTCCACAGGTTGGTCCTCTAACTTCATCTTCAACTCAGAAGTACTAAACTTCTGAAAAGGGGGAAAAAATAGCAAGATTGAGTACAACCACCGTACTCAACAAGCCACACCAATGATGCAAACATGCATAGGGGAGATAAAGGGAGGCTTGTGGCTATTTGCTGAAAAGCAGTTGAAAATCTTTATATTTTAAAACAGTAAAATAGTTGTTTAATTAAGACAATATTAAATCTCCACTGAACAACGCTACAACCACGTTGAACAGGCCCAACCATTCCACCTGAACTACACCAGTTCATTAAGTCAAATTAATTAAGCATGTGGGACTAATCACGGTGAATCTGGTTGATCGCCCATAACCGCGGGCACGGCTATTCGAATAGTTTTACTCTGATCAGAGGTGCGCAACTGTACCCACAAAACACGATTCCACACATGTTACCATGCCCCGAAGTATCACCACGATACTGCAAAGGGGGAAATCGTGACAAGACCTTTCGCATGACTCCTCCTAACCAAGCGCACCACACCGCAGGTTTCGCCCCCACCCCTCAAAAGGCAGTGGGCAGCCCCCTCTCGTGCCTTGGTGAATCCGGCAGCCAAGCAACCGGTATATCCCCGGCCGACTCAACTCCATCACGCCCACCCTTTCCGGGGAACGTCGGCTAGGAAAGAGCTATGCTACGAGTCCAGCAGTTGCCCATTCTTGCTTGTGGTAAGCACTGTTATTCTTCCAGGGTTTCCCATGAACCGGTCCTTAATTGCCATGGGTGCAACCAGCAAAACCATGCACCCACAGCCCACCATTAAGTCATATTTTAGTTGGATAATTACGACCAATAAAACCTGGTCGGGTGTTCCGAGCGAACCGCTCGTTAGAAGCTAATTGTAAACAATGTAAATATCCCATTAAATGAGCTAGTGGTAATTAAGCATGGCTAAGCAGATATAATTCTAGCAAAGTCAACATAAGTGACTCACGCTAGTCAAATTATCACCCAAGATTAACAAAGGACGGTTAACAAGTAAACATGGCACAAGCGAACGGATAGGTATACCCTATTCCCATGTAATTAGCAAAACATGCACTTTATTTGCAAACGTAAAACATTTCACAAAATAGGTACAACATGCTCAAGGGAATGTGTGACTTGCCTTGCTTCTTCAAACAATCTTCCGAACTCTTTTCCTCGCGAACGCGAACTTCCGAAACAGCGGAATCTACACGCTGGCACGCAAAACGAGGAAAAACTCTAATAAATCCAAGTAAACAGTACATAAAAAGTAAACAAACATGTAGAGCTCAATTTTAGATGAATTTTGCAAGTTGAATGGCTCAATTCGGAGTTCGTATGAATTAGATATGAATTTTAGAAGTTTTGAGCCATTTAAATTATTTTTTGGAAATTAAAATGATTTATTGCGCAATTATTAAATAAATTTACAAAGGAAAGGACTACGCTGACATCATCAAAGGGAATCGGCGCCGGAACGGCGAGTCCCAAGTGTCAACGGGTCAAGGGCGGACAGTCCACGGTGGAAAAGCACCACGTACGCACGGGTGCGAACGCACCACGTGGCGCTGACGTGGCGGCCACTGCGGACGAAAGGGAGAAGGTAGCGCCGACGTGGACGCCAACGTGGCAGCCGCGGGCGGCCACGCGGTCTGGGTGTGGACCGGAGTAAACAAAGGGGGCCCACGTGTCGGCGACACGAGTATCGGCGAACAGGAGAGAAAAAGGAGGTGAAATGGACTTTGCAGGGGAAAGGGGAAAAAAGGCTGAGAGGGAGGTAAACTGGACTTGAAGAGATGAACTGGACTTCCTCGGAAAAGTTAAAAGGGCCGAGGGACATAAAGTAGACTTTTGTGTGGATAAAGGATAATAGGCCGGCGGCCCAATAGAGGAGAAAGGGCTGGGAGGGACGTGAAGTGGACTTTTCGCGAGAAGGTGGGCCAATCGGGCCGAGCGGGGTGATGGGCCGGCCTGAGAAAAGGGGAGGGGGACGCAAAATAGACTTTGAGGGGAGATGGGCCAATCGGCCCGACGGCTGCTGGGCCGGAGGGAGCGGTGGGCCGAACGGAGCGGCCTCTACGGCCCGGGCGGACGGCTAGGGTTCGGCCGAAACCCTAGCCGACCCGGTGAGGGCACGGCGGCGGCGGCGCGGCGGCGGCGCAGAGAGCAGCGGCGCGGCCGCGGCCGGAGCGGCGGCGGGGGCGCGCGGACGGCGGCGTAGGCGTCGGCGGCGGCGCTAGGATTAGGGTTTTGGGGCCGGCGGCGGCGGGGAAAATTGGAGGAGGCCTCGGGGGGTGGAAATAAATAGGGGGGGCCGATTAGGGTTGGCGGCGCGGCGAAAATCCCGCCGGGGTTTGCGGCGGCGCGAGCGCGGTGACGGCCGGCCGAGTCAGGGACGGCTCGGCCGCGGGCCCCACCCGTCGACGACCGGGCAAAGTGGGGGAGGCGCGGCGGACTTCCGGGCGGCCTTTGGGCCACGGCCTCGGGCCGGCCCGGGAAAGGGAGGAGGCGTGGGCGGTGAGGGCGCGGCCTTGGGCCGCCTTGGGCCGAAGGAGAGAAGAGGCGCGGCGGCTCGGGTGGCTGGGCCGGAGAGGGGAGGAAGCCGTGTGGGCCGCGGGAGAGAGAGAAGTTTTGGGCCGGAAACGGCCCAAAACAAAAAGGGGACATTTTTAATTTGTTTTTTTTATTTAATCAATTAAATGAAGTTTGTGACTTAAAATTATTTCTTTAGCTCCAAAAATTCACGAAAAATTTTAGAGAGTACTTTAGGGCACAGAGAATATTACAAAAATATTTCCGGCCATGATTTTTAAAGGAAATTTTTGATTTCCTTGCTAATTTCACTTGTTTAAATTGCTTTAAAATTTTATTTAATTTCTTGAAAATGTATTATTTAACGATTTTTAGTCCCGATCGAAAATCGGGGCGTGACATATGGTAAATGCAATATAAGGCTGAGAACAATAGGTAAACTATCCCATAAGTGACATTCTAAAACAATGCAATATTTAGAGAAAAATAAGACTGTTTCGCAATTTAGGTACAATATGATCAAATGAATAAGTATGACTTGCCTTGCTCCTGAGCTGAAGCTACCTCTGCGACGATCTCAAAATAAACGGGAGCGTCGAAATTACTGGAATCTATACGACAAACAAAGCAAACAACAATACACGCTATAAGTATACTGAAACAAAGAACAAAACTATTTTTAATGGATTCTAGACATTTTTATGAATTTTCTGAGACTTGAACGGACTAAAACGGAGTCTGGATGAATTAGTTATGAATTTTTGAAGTTATCTGTGTTTTTACTAAAACAGAAAAATCCTTAATTAATTATTGCACAATAAACCCTTAGGGCTGACGTCACGCTGGCATCACGGCTGGCGGCAGCGGGCTAGGGCTGACGTCAGCGGCTAGGACTGACGTCAGCCGCGGCGACGGCGGCTGCGCTCCACGTGGCGCACACGTGGCGCCGACGCGGCGGCCACGCGGTGGCCACGTGGCGGCCACGCGGGACGGGAACGGGCGGCCGAGATCGGCCTGACTGGCCGATCCGACGGCTACGCGCGCGGCGGCGGCTAGGGTTAGGGTTTGGGCCGAGCGGCGCGGCGCGGCGGCGGCGGAGCGGCGGCTCGCGGCGGCGGCGCACGGGAGGCGGCGGAGCGGCGGCTCGCGGTGGCGGCGGAGCGGCGCGACGCCCGCGGGGCGGCAACCGAGCGGCGGAGCGGCGCGCGCGCGGCGGCGGGGGAGGGAAAAAGGGCGGCGGCGGCGGCGCTTACCGACGGCGGAAAACGGGCGGCGGCGCTCACGGGCTAGGGTTAGGGCGGCGGCGGCGCGGGGAAAACGAGGGGGGCGGCCTCGGGGGGGAAATAAATAGGGGCGGCGCGGCGGGAATCCCGCCGGGATTCGCGGCGGCGCGGGCGCGGCGGCCGGCCGTGTCGGAGGCGGACTCGGCCGCGGCGGGCCCACGCGTCAGCGAGCGCGGCGCGGGGGAGGCGGCGCGGACTTTCGGGCGGCTCGGGCCGTGGCCTCCGGCCGGCCCGGGAAGGAGGAGGGGCGCGAGGCGCGCGGCGGCTTGGGCCGGCTGGGCCGAAGGAGAGGGGAGGAGGCGCGCGCGACGGCGGCTTGGGCCGGGGGAAAAAAAGATAGAGGCCGACGGCCCGAGAAGGGGAAAAAGAGAAAGAACAGGAAAAAGAATTTCCCAGGGATTTATTTATTGCGCTTGAGGGTTTTTAAATGTTTCAAATTATTTTTAGGGCTCTGAAAATTCCACTAAAAATCCTGTTAATGTATTTTGACATGGGGAACTCAACAAAAAATTCCACCTTGCCATTTTCACTTCTTTAATGCATTATTTAATTGGGTTTTTCTCCAGATTTAATTAAACAATTTCTCAGATCAATTATTAAATTTGATTTTTACGATTTGGGAGAACTTCATGGTGTGACATACCTACCCCCCTTAAACGGAATCTCAACCCCGAGATTCGGAGGTGCTCGCGAAGAGGTGCGGATGGGCAGCCTTCAATTCATCTTCCCTTTCCCAGGTAGCTTCTTCCTCGGAATGATGGCTCCACTAAACTCTGCAGAACCTAATAACCTTGTTTCTGGTCCTCCTCTCGTTGGTTTCGAGTATACGAATCGGCTTCACCACATAAGTCAAGTCCTCTTGAATCTCAATTTGATCGGGACTGGCCTGTTCTTCCGGTACCCTCAAGCATTTCTTCAATTGCGAGACGTGAAACACATCATGGATTCCAGCCATGTTGGGTGGAAGCTCAAGCTGGTAAGCAACTTCTCCTCGACGCTCGCAGATCTTGTATGGTCCCACAAAACGTGGTGCCAATTTGCCTTTAGTTTGGAAACGATGTACTCCTCGAAGTGGTGTGACACGAAGGTACACGTAGTCCCCTGTTTCGAAAACTAGCTCCCTCCGACGATTGTCGGCATAGCTTTTCTGCCGAGACTGCGCAATTCTCAACCTTTCTCTGACGGTTCTGACCTTTTCCTCTGCATCGCTCAAGACTTCAGTCCCAAACAGCTGTCGTTCTCCGGTTTGATCCCAAAAGAGCGGGGTGTGGCACTTTCTGCCAAACAACGCTTCAAATGGTGCCATCTGCAAGCTGGCTTGATAACTGTTGTTGTAGGAGAACTCAGCATAAGGCAAACTCTTGTCCCATGCTCCTCCAAAATCAAGCGCACAGGCTCTGAGCATATCTTCCAGTATCTGGTTCACTCGCTCAGTCTGGCCATCGGTTTGCGGATGGTAAGCCGTGCTAAAATTCAAAAGGGTTCCCAATTCTTCTTGTAATTTCTGCCAGAACTTTGAGGTGAACTGGCTTTCTCGATCCGATACAATCTTCTTAGGCACTCCGTGTAAACACATGATTCTTGCGAGGTAGAGTTCTGCTAACTTCTTTCCAGAGTAAGTAGTATGCACAGGAATGAAATGAGCCACCTTCGTGAGTCGATCCACGATGACCCAGATAGAATCATGTCCAGACGACGTTCTTGGCAAACCTGTGATGAAATCCATTCCAATTTCTTCCCATTTCCTTTCCGGAATTTGGAGAGGCTGTAACAGTCCTGCAGGCCTTTGATGCTCTGCCTTGACTCGCTGGCACACGTCACAGAGTGCGACGAATTCCGCTATTTCTCTTCTCATGCTAACCCACCAGAACATTTCTTTAAGGTCTTGGTACATCTTGGTACTGCCAGGGTGAATTGAATACTGAGTTTGATGGGCCTCCGTGAGTATTAACTCCTTTAACTCTTTGTCTTCCGGGACGCACAGTCTTTCTCTCATCCATATCGTGCCATGCTCGTCCTCGGAAAAGTCTCGGGCCTTTCCAACCCTCATGTTTTTCTTGAGCTCTGCTATCTCCGGATCTTTAGCTTGAGCTGCTCGGACCTGCTCCACGAGCGTTGGTCGTGCTTCTAGAGCGGACGCGAACCCATGTTCAACAATACTGAGGTTTAGCCGTTCGAAGTCTTGTTGCAACTGGCTGCTCATCTCTTCCATACTGGTGGAACTGCAGTAGCTCTTCCGGCTTAAAGCATCTGCCACTACATTAGCTTTACCGGGATGGTAGTGGATTCCCAGATCATAGTCTTTAATCAATTCCAACCATCTTCGCTGACGGAGATTTAGGTCTGGTTGGGTGAAGATATACTTCAAACTCTTGTGATCCGTATACACTTCACAACGGTTCCCAATAAGGTAATGTCTCCAGATCTTTAGGGCATGCACCACTGCTGCTAATTCCAGATCATGAGTGGGGTAATTATTCTCATGTGGGCGCAGTTGACGCGAAGCGTATGCAACCACTCTGCCTTCTTGCATCAATACACATCCTAGCCCTTGGCGAGACGCATCGCAATAAACCTGAAACTCTTTAGTCTGATCTGGCAGAATTAAGACTGGTGCCGTTACCAACTTCTTCTTAAGTTCCTCAAAACTTCTGTTGCATTCTACGGACCACTTGAACTTCTCATCCTTTTTCAGTAATTGTGTCATTGGCATGGCAATCTTGAAGAAATTCTCTATGAACCGATGGTAGTAACCCGCAAGTCCAAGAAAACTTCGGATCTGCGTGATTGTCTTCGGTGGGGTCCACTTCATAACCGACTCCACATTCGATGGGTCTACTGCCACTCCTTGAGTGGTGATGATGTGGCCTAGGAACTGTACTTCCTTGAGCCAAAAGTCACACTTGCTATACTTGGCATACAATTGGTGTTCCTTTAATTTCTCAAGTACCAGACGGAGATGTTGTTTATGCTCCTCCTTGGACTTAGAGTAAACGAGTATATCATCGATAAAAACCACGACGAACTTATCCAGAAATTCCATGAACACCTTATTCATCAAGTTCATGAAAAAGGCCGGTGCATTGGTAAGTCCAAAAGACATGACTGTGCACTCGAACAACCCATACCGAGTAGTGAATGCCGTCTTCGGAATGTCCTCCTCTCTAATCCTCAATTGGTGGTAGCCTGATCGCAAGTCTATCTTGGAGAACCATGTTGCTCGTTTTAGCTGATCAAACAAATCATCAATCCGAGGTAACGGGTATTTGTTCTTGACGGTCACCTCATTGAGGGCGCGATAGTCGACGCACATCCTCTTGGTCTTATCTTTCTTCTCCACAAAGATCACCGGAGCACTCCAAGGTGACGTACTCGGGCGAATATATCCTTTCTGCAACTGCTCATCAACTTGCTTCTTGACTTCCGCCAGTTCATTGGCTCCCATCCTATAGGGTCTCTTGTGTATCGGGGCAGTTCCCGGTACTAAATCAATCCAAAACTCAATTTCTCTCTTTGGTGGCATTGTGGTTACGTCATCCGGAAAGACTTCAGGGTACTCTCTAACAATAGGAATATCCTCCAACTTCTTAATATCTTTCCCTTCTTCTGCGATCTGTTTCGTCCCATCTACTTGGTTCAAGCACACTCTCTGCTTCTGGGGTGTCGACGACTGGAATTTCACGACTTCTCCTTTCTCATTAACCAGAGTGATAGTGCGGCTAGCGCAATCGATAACTCCCTTGTGCCTTGTTAACCAATCCATCCCAAGAATGACATCTAGGTCCTTGGACTCAAGAATGATAAGATTGGCTAGAAATTTAGAACCCTGGATTTCTATCACCATAGAGCGGCTATAACTGACAGAGGTGGAACTACTTCCCGGGGTGTAGACCCACATTGGTATCTTAAGTTCCTGTTTTCTTAGACCATGCTTCCCCACAAAATTCTTGGAAATAAAAGAATGTGTTGCACCAGAATCAAATAAAACTGTAGCTGGGACTGAGTTGACAGAAAACATACCCAGTACAACTTCTGGTGCTGCTAGTGCCTCTTCTGCCGATGCATGGTTGACGCGAGCCTGAAGAATCCTAGGCCCAGCACGTCTTGGCTTTGGACACTTGTCGGCGAAGTGCCCTGGCTCATTGCAGTTGAAGCAGACAAATGATTTTCCGCCGGACTCCTTCCTGGGTTGAGTTGATGGAGCTAGCTGAGCTGCGGCTGTTGGCGGACGCGGAACCGGGTTGCGGTTGGGCTGTCCCCCGTTGTTGTTGCGGTTGCCGGAATTGTTGTTGTTGAAGTTACCGGGCTGGTAGGGTCGATGTTGACGAACAATCATTATAGAAGGTCCACCCTGCTGTCCGGCGGTGAACCGGGGCTTCTGTTGACTTCCCTGCTGCGCCCTGAATTGGACTACCTTCCTCTTTCGATCCATCCTGTTGCGTTGATCCTCTTGACGGATCGCCTTATCAACTAACTTCTCGAAATCAGCATAATCCCCTGAGATTAGCTGGTTGGTCAATTCATCATCTAGGCCGGAAAGAAACTTTTCNTCCACAGAGGGGCTATAACTGACAGAGGTGGAACTACTTCCCGGGGTGTAGACCCGCATTGGTATCTTAAGTTCCTGTTTTCTTAGACCATGCTTCCCCACAAAATTCTTGGAAATAAGAGAATGTGTTGCACCAGAATCAAATAAAACTGTAGCTGGGACTGAGTTGACAGAAAACATACCCAGTACAACTTCCAGTGCTGCTAGCGCCTCTTCTGCCGATGCATGGTTGACGCGAGCCTGAAGGATCCTAGGCCCAGCACGTCTTGGCTTTGGACACTTGTCGGCGAAGTGCCCTGGCTCATTGCAGTTGAAGCAGACAAATGATTTTCCGCCGGACTCCTTCCTGGGTTGAGTTGATGGAGCTGGCTGAGCTGCGACCGTTGGCGGACGCGGAACCGGGTTGCGGTTGCCGGAATTGTTGTTGTTGAAGTTACCGGGCTGGTAGGGTCGATGTTGACGAACAATCATTGTAGAAGGTCCACCCTGCTGTCCGGCGGTGAACCGGGGCTTCTGTTGACTTCCCTGCTGCGCCCTGAATTGGACTGCCTTCCTCTTTCGATCCATCCTGTTGCGTTGATCCTCTTGACGGATCGCCTTATCAACTAATTTCTCGAAATCAGCATAATCCCCTGAGATTAGCTGGTTGGTCAATTCATCATCTAGGCCGGAAAGAAACTTTTCCTGCCTTTCCGCATCAGTGCGCACATCCTCCGGAGCATAACGTGCAAGACGGTTAAACTCATGAAGGTACTCTGTCACTGTTCTATTACCTTGGTGGAGTGCCCTAAACTCCCTCTTCTTCTGGGCCACTATGCCGTCAGGGATTTGGGCTTTCCTGAAGCTGCGGCAAAACTCCGCCCAAGTGACCTCTGTCCCTGGTGGACGGGTAACCAGGTAATTATCCCACCAAGCCGAAGCGGGACCCTGCAATTGATGGGTGGCGAACGCGACCTTCTCTTGATCACTGCACTGAAGTAGATTAAGCTTCTTCTCAATGACATGAAGCCAATCGTTCGCTTCCATGGGATTGGTGGTACTCGAGAAAACTGGCGGTCTAACACGAAGAAACTCTGGCAACTTGGATTGGGGTGGTGGTTGATTCTGTTGGGCCTGCTGCTGCTGCTGTTGAGCTTGCTGTTGCATCTGTTGCAACATCTGTTGTTGCATTTGTTGATGCTGCTGCTGCATTTGCTGCATCATAACTGCCATCATCTGAGTCTGGCTAGCAAGCACTTGAGCAAGAGTGGGGTTATCTGGTGGTGGGGGAGGAGCGTTGGTGTTTGTTCCGTTAGCCTGGGATCCCTCCTGTCCATTGTTGTTACCACTTGTCCTTGTGTTGACCATCTGAAGGAGAAGAACCAGCAGAAAGAAATAGAAAAGAAAGAAAATAGACTGATCAGAAACTGAGCTTTAATATATTAATTAAACTGTTACTGTTCTGATCTAATTTAAAAACACTTAAAAACAGCAGGCAAAAATCCTTAATAAGATAGCCATACCATAGGCACATGGTATCGACCATCGACTAAACCCCAAGCAACAAACCTAACACACAGAATCTAACAAGCAATCAAACTAAAAAAAAACGGAAAACTAAGGGTAACGAGCCTAATGCTCAGAACGGTTTCTGGAATCCGCCATGGCAGTGTCTCCACTTATTGGCTCTGAACTTGAACCACTGCCGTTGCTACCACTGGGTGTGGCGTGCAACCAACCTCCGCTACCACTGGCTGGACCCTGGTACGCAGACGCCGGGGCGAAGTGTTAACGACGAAATTTGGTAAATCGTGCATTGGATTTAGAGTTGAAGCCGAAGCCGATTGGAGGAGATAAGCGATTACAGAAAACAGAGTATGAATCGGCTGCAAGCCAAATCGGCTACGGTGTGCATCGGCTGAAACAGAATCGGACAAGGATAGCCGATGTAGCCGATTCCGATGAGGAGATGGCAGGATCATTGTCGGGTTCGGTTGGTGTGCTTCATGAGGATTGCCGCGTACGGATTGAGTCCGAAGAAGGCAATTGTATCTATTAATTAGGATATTTGTTAGTTTCCTTTTATCTTTAGGAAAGTTTCTTTCTTGTCCTACAAGGACTAGTATCTCCCCATGGGTATAAATATGTACACCCGGGGTTATTGTAATATATCAACTCTCGATCAATACAATTCGGCGCATCGCCACCTTTTACTCTGTTACGGTTTCTGTATCAACCGGCGGAATTTGGCACCTGACGCGGGGCTGCATCGGCTGTCGATCTCCGGCGAAGGGGTAAGTCCAATGTTCCGTCGGTTCAGGCAATTGTATCATCTACGTCGGCGTCGTTCAAGGCTGCATCAGTACATTCGATCTCTTGGATTGCTCTGGTTTGAATGATATATTTGCCTGGCTATTTATCATATGTCTTCTGTTAATCTAGTATTAGCATCTCGATTTAGTTTTATCGGCTGCTTCTCGTTTTAGGGTTTCTGCCGGTATCGGCTAAATCGTCTTGCTAGATTAGATTAGCTTAGGCATCTACCACCCTGAAAATCAGTCAAGGGCTTGATCATCTAGATACCGTGTTTCTTTACATACTTAGTGCTGCATCAGTTGAGTTTGACCTACTAAGTCGTGTTTAGAACCATGAATCTCTAGCCTGCTTTTTGATTGCCGATAAGGGTTTCATCGGGGTTTCAGCCGATGAGTTATCTGGACGTTGCATCGGCTTATAAGGATTGCATATAAGTTGAATTTAGCCGATGACAACAAAGGTTTCACTGTTTAATCTAATCTTGTGGATTTTATGGCATTGGATCTATGTTAGATTCACTTCATCGGCTATGCTATGAATATACATAATCTCTCTCTTGAGGTGTTTTTAGACATAAGCGATTTATACTGTCTCGGCGCCCTGTCCGATCTATCCCAATCACTTGGTTTAAATATATTTTGAGATTTAGATTATGTATCATTGATATCTACAGCCGATCGAGTATGTCTAACTTTCGTTTCACTTTATCAAGTCATTGCCGATCTAATGCATATTATCATCAGCCGATTGTCTCTTTTTGTCAAGTGTCAGAATCTACATTGAACACATAGCCGATAGCTCAAAACCCTATCGCTATCGGCTGTTATCAGGATCGGCTGGAATTACTACATCGGCTATGTTGGCCGATCGGTCCTCTGATCTGTCGTTTGTATATCTTGTCAGTTGCAGGATCAAACTGACTGGCACGCCTGCATCTCACCAAGATTTGGACCTGCACTGGAGCTAAGCAGATCTCCCAGGCCAGTGTGTGTTTTTTGCATCAACACGAAGGTGATGGTGAATCCTGGTGGCGGCGGCGGAACTGGCGCTGGGACTGGGGCGGGTGGTGAACTCCTTGGCGCAAGCTGAATTCGCACGGGAGCGGTGGTCCTCTTCCTTGTCGTAGTACGAATCCTAAGTCCTCCTGGCGCTGGGCGTCCCTGCAATTTAGCATTATCGGCCTTGAGCCGCGCGACGTCATCCTCCAAGCGGGCAATCTTGATCAACTTCTGGTCATTAAGGATCTTGGATGCCTTGTGAAGATCGGCGTGCATCTTGTCCAGACCCTTCATCACCGTGACCATCCATCTGTAGGTAGTGTCGTTCTCCTCCGCTGCAGACCGGTAGGTGCTGCTGGTAGAAGAGCTACCGCGACGAGGATGATAGCGGTACGCTGAGTTGTGGAGGGCGTAGTCGTGCAGTTCTCGCATCCTGGCCATCATCAAGTAAGCCGCCTCCTGACAGGCGTGCTTGTCAGATCCTCCTGAAGCGGTGACCACCATATTGGGAAGACTGGTGCCCACGAAGCCATGTACCTCCAAACGGACTCGGAACGGGAACTCGCCACTGAGAGGCTCGATCGTGGTATACTCCGGCGCTTCAAGATACCCTACCACCAAAGTCATACGGGCAAGCTCTGCCACGAAGCCACCCATATTCTGACCACGGTGCGTCGGGGGATGACCTGCCATCTACAGAGGGCAAAGGAACGGGACTCAACATATGCTCAAAAAGAAAATTTTTGATGCAAGGAACCCTTTTTTTTTTCCAAAACTCCCAAGGACCACAGATCCCGAATTTCTCCCAAAACAATTTCAAATCAAGGGAAAATGCACATGAAAAGTTTTAGAGGGCTCTTAGGGTTTCCAGTTGGCTTGTCCTACGGTCAAGGTGAGCTCTGATACCAACTTGTCACGCCCAGAATTTCACTACCAGAATTTCCAAAGCAAATTGTGTATTAAAATCCCTGTCCAGGACCAGCCAGGGTACACAAATGACAAAGTTGCCATACAGATGCACGTCTTACAAAACAATAAAAATCTCTTACAAAACTGCAGCGGAAAAAGGAAACAAACTTTTCTAATAAACTAAACACTCGCAACGTAGCGACTCCACTCCACAGGCAAACCTCAACGGTAGTAACAAGCCTACTCTTCCGAAAAGTCTTCTTCTGAAACAACCTCCAACTCTGGTGTGGGAAAAAATAAAGCAAGACTGAGTACTACCCTCTGTACTCAACAAGTCATACCGGAAAGGGAAATAATGATGCAGGTAATAACAAAGGAGAGCTGCAATGGTTATTTTGCATAAAATACGCATTTAAAAACAATAGTTGAAAATAGTAAAACAGTTGAATAAATTAATCAAAATTAAACCATCACTGTCCAATGCTACACCACGTTGCGACAGGCCCAAACCATCCACCTGAACTAAACCATTTCCATTAAGTCAAATTATTAGAGAGTTCAACTAATCATGGTGAATCTGGTTGATCGCCCATAACCGCGGGCACGGCTATTCGAATAGTTTTACTCTGATCAGAGGTGTACATCTGTACCCACAAGACACAGTCCTACAACACGTTACTGTGCGCCGACATACCACCACGGTACACCAGAAAAGGAGCTGTGACAGGACCCTTCGCATAACCCCCTTTAACCAATCGTACCACCTCGGGTTTCGTCCCCACTCCTCAAAAGGCAGTGGGCAGCCCCCCCTCAAGCCTTGGTGAATCCGACAGCCGCATAGACCCTCGCCGGGCCCATCCAAACTCCATCATGCCCACTCTAACCAGTGTACGTCAGCTAGAGGAAAGCTACACTTCAAGTCCAGCCGTTGCCCACGCTGGCTTGTGGTAGGCACGGTATTTCTTCCAGGGTTTCCCGTGAACCGGTCCTTAATCGTCATGAGCACGACCATCAAAACCATGTGCTCACAACCCACCATTAATCAAGATTTTAGTTGAAACAATTATTAAATCACCCACGATTGACCATCGCGAGCCAACATGAAATAACCATCATTAAGTATTAATGAAGCTTTAATTATCCCATTAATGAACTAATGTTTCTAAGCATGGCTAAGCAAGTTCTATTGTAGCAACTACTCAAATTAATTCCCAAGCTATCAAAGGAATATGGTAAATGCAATATAAGGCTGAGAACAATAGGTAAACTATCCCATAAGTGACATTCTAAAACAATGCAATATTTAGAGAAAAATAAGACTGTTTCGCAATTTAGGTACAATATGATCAAATGAATAAGTATGACTTGCCTTGCTCCTGAGCTGAAGCTACCTCTGCGACGATCTCGAAATAAACGGGAGCGTCGAAATTACCGGAATCTATACGACAAACAAAGCAAACAACAATACATGCTATAAGTCTACTGAAACAAAGAACAAAACTATTTTTGATAGATTCTAGACATTTTTATGAATTTTCTGAGACTTGAACGGACTAAAACGGAGTCCGGATGAATTAGTTATGAATTTTTGAAGTTATCTGTGTTTTTACTAAAACAGAAAAATCCTTAATTAATTATTGCGCAATAAACCCTTAGGGCTGACGTCACGGCTGGCGGCAGCGGGCTAGGGCTGATGTCAGCGGCTAGGGCTGACGTCAGCCGCGGCGACGGCGGCTGCGCTCCACGTGGCGCACACGTGGCGCCGACGCGGCGGCCACGCGGTGGCCACGTGGCGGCCACGCGGGACGGGAACGGGCGGCCGAGATCGGCCTGACTGGCCGATCCGATGGCTACGCGCGCGGCGGCGGCTAGGGTTAGGGTTTGGGCCGAGCGGCGTGCGCGGGCGGCGGCGGAGCGGCGGCTCGCGGCGGCGGCGCACGGGAGGCGGCGGAGCGGCGGCTCGCGGTGGCGGCGGAGCGGCTCGACGACCCCGCGGGGCGGCAACCGAGCGGCGGAGCGGGCGTGCGAACGGTGGCGTTGGGGAGAGTAAAAGGGACGGCGGCGGCGGCGCTTACCGACGGCGGAAAACGGCGGCGGCGCTCACGGGCTAGGGTTAGGGCGGCGGTGGCGCGGGGAAAACGAGGAGGGGAGGCGCCTCGGGGGGGAATAAATAGGGGCGGCGCGACAGGAATCCCGCCGGGATTCGCAGCGGCGCGGGCGCGGCGGCCGGCCGTGTCGGAGGCGGACTCGGCCACGGGCGGGCCCACGCGTCAGTGAGCGCGGCGCGGGGGAGGCGACGCGGACTTTCCTGGCGGCTCGGGCCGTGGCCTCGGGCCGGCCCGGGAAGGAGGAGGGGCGCGCGGCGCGCGACGGCTTGGGCCGGCTGGGCCGAAGGAGAGGGGAGAAGGCGCGCGTGACGGCCCGCGAAGGGGAAAAAGAGAAAGAAAAGGAAAAAGGATTTCCCAGGGATTTATTTATCGCGCTTGAGGGTTTTTAAATGTTTAAAATTATTTTTAGGGCTCTGAAAATTCCACTAAAAATCCTGTTAATGTATTTTGACATGGGGAACTCAAGAAAAATTCCACCTTGCCATTTTCACTTCTTTAATGCATTATTTAATTGGGTTTTTCTCCAGATTAAATTAAACAATTTCTCAGATCAATTATTAAATTTGATTTTTACGATTTGGGAGAACTTCAGGGTGTGACACTAACTCATCTTATATCACAGCCGATTCGCTCTCCAACTCCTATCCATCATGAATCAAGTGAACATACTCTATCGGCTAGAGACAGTCACCATATTGAAGACCAGCCGATTCCTGCTATTCCTGTAAGCATTTGTGTTTAAAATATAAATCGGCCATTCTAAATATTTCATTGACTAATAGCCCTTTCTCTTTCAGGTCTTAGCCGATATGTTCTCTTTTGACATCAAGCAATTCATGGACGAAGAAGAAGAAATATCCAGCAAAGCTATTGTTCCCCTAGCCGATGATT
Source organism: Oryza officinalis (assembly GCA_008326285.1). Classification (NCBI taxonomy): domain Eukaryota; kingdom Viridiplantae; phylum Streptophyta; class Magnoliopsida; order Poales; family Poaceae; genus Oryza; species Oryza officinalis. Next base: position 37,013,711 of record BDMV01000012.1, on the reverse strand, counting down.
TGAAAGCTGTCCTCAGAGATATTGCTCATCGGCTTAAGGGTTCCCTTGACGCTTTGGTTGTTAACTGTGGATCAATCAGAGCAAGATTTGAAGGTATCCAAGATCAGATCCCAGATGATGCAGCCGAAGCCATCTCTCCAGCAGTCTTTCTTGAACAATTTCGTCACAAGCTGGAAAAATCAAGGCAAAGGTTAGCCGATAGACAAGAGCGAAAAGACCTTGAAGCAACCATCCAAGCTAATCGGCAATCCATAAATGAAGAAAAATCCAAACTTGATCAGATGGTCTCTGGGCCAAGTTCTATTCAAAGCAATATAGATTGGTTAAAGAATAGGAAGATCGAACTCCTAGCTGAATTAGAAGCTTGCAACGCTGAATTATCTCTAGAAGAACAGAAGCTTGCCGATCTGCCAAGAGCCATTGAAGAACAAAAATCCAAGCTGAAGTCTTCGATCAAACACTTAACAGATCTAAACAAGTCCATGAAAGTTATCCCAGGAAGTGATGCAGCCGATGCCCAAGCCATAGAGGAAATAGAGCAGATTAGGCAAAAAGCAATATCGGCTATTCAAAAACTTGTAACATGAATCTTCCATATCTGTATTTTTGTTTTTGAAACTCCAAACTCCAATATTTTGTGAAACTCCAATATTTTACTGTATATACGTATGCCCCCTAATTTTGTTATGGAGATCGAAACATCACAAAATTACAATCGGCTAAGAAAAATATCATGAAACAACTGATTATACGAAGGAAATCATACTAAGGGCGATATAACTTATATCGGCCATCTAAAGGCGATGTCAACACATCGGCTATCACGCATCGGCAAGACACAACCGAATCATGAATTAATCCAAACACTCGGGTAATACTTTTTCAAATATTTTCCATTAAGAGCTCTTCCAAATATTTCTCCATCAAGCCCTTGTAGCATGTAAGCTCCCTTAGACACAGATTTGTAAATCCGAAAAGGTCCTTCCCAATTTGGTGACCACTTGCCGAACTTATTATCACGAGTTCCAATCGGCAGAATCAATTTCCAAACCAATTCTCCCTCCTCAAAGGATTTCGGTACAACCTTCTTATTATAATGTCGCGCAACACGCTCCTTATCTTTTGTTATCTTCTGTAAAGCATACATTCTGGATTGAACCAAGTCCTCTGATTCATCTACCATAAGATTCTGATAATCATCGGCTGTCAATTCATCTTGTAAAGCAATCCTCCTTGAGCCGATGACATACTCCCATGGCAACACTGCTTCATGCCCAAAAACTAACTTATATGGAGGAACTTGAATTGATCCATGACAAGCCATCCGATAAGACCATAATGCCTCAGCCAATCGGCTATGCCATTGTCGTGGAAAATCGGCAATCTTTCTCTTAATTAACTTAATCAAGCTTTTGTTAGACGCTTCCGCTTGACCATTAGCTTGCGCATAGTATGGTGAAGAATTCAACAACCTGATCCCCATACTTTCCATAAAGTAAACAAATTCATCAGACACAAAAATAGATCCTTGATCAGTTGTGATTGTTTGTGGAAGACCAAATCAGTATATAATATGCTCTTTAACGAACTGAATTGCATCCCTAGAATCAACTTTTTTCAATGGAACTGCTTCCACCCACTTTGTAAAATAATCAGTTGCCACCAATATATACTTATGTCCTTTACTCGATGGTGGATTGATCTGGCCGGTCATATCAATTCCCCAGCCTCTGAACGGCCATGGCTTGATTATTGGATTCATAGCCGATGCTGGTGCTCTCTGAATTGATCCAAATTGCTGGCAATCTCGACATCCCTTGTAGTATCTAAAGCAATCCTCCAACATCGTCGGCCAAAAATACCCAACTCTTCGAAGCAACCACTTCATTTTATGAGCCGATTGATGAGTACCACAAATACCTTCATGAACTTCTCCCATCACAACTTTGGCTTGATCAGAACTCAGACATTTGAGCAAGACCCCATCAATCGTCTGATAATACAATTCATCGTCCAACAAAACATACTTCAAAGCCTTATACCTTAATTTCCTTGAAGCCGATTGAGAAGGATTCCTTAAATAGCAAAACACATCGTACCTCCAATCATCGGCTGTAATTGTAGCAATCCCCATCTCGACATCTGTCACCATTGGCTTATATCCTGATGCCCCCTGAGCTAAAGCATTAGCCTCTAAATTCTGCTCCCGAGGAACATACCTCAATGTTACCAACCGAAATTCATTTATTAACTCCCGACACCTCTCATAATAAGCCCTCAATTCATCATTCTTGCACTCATACTCTCCAGCCAGTTGGCTAATCACCAACAATGAATCACCCATAACTTCAATAGCATCGGCTTCAAATTCCTTCAAAAGTTGCAAACCTTTGAGAATTGCCTCGTATTCAGCTTGGTTATTTGTAGCATATGGCTTGATAGTATAAGCAAATTCAAAACTCGCCCCTCTTGGTGATATGATAACCAAACCGATGCCACAACCATGAGTGCAAACCGATCCATCAAAAAATAACGTCCAAGGTACAACATCCACTGAGCCGATAGAGTCATCTCGATGTTCGACAATAAAATCGGCTATAGCTTGCCCCTTAATAGCTTTAGGTGACTCATACTTGAGATTGAATTCTGTTAAGGCATAAATCCACTTTCCAACCCTTCCTTTCAATACTGGAGCCGATAGCATATACTTGACTACATCGGCTTTACAGATTATAGTACATTCATTGGATAACAAATAATGCCTCAACATTGTACAAGAAAAATACAAGCATAAACACAACTTCTCCACGGAAGAATACCTGGTCTCTGCATCCAAAAGTCTTCTACTCAAATAAAAGATTACCCCTTCTTTACCTTCAAACTCCTGGACCAAGATTAAGTCGATTGACCTTTCATCGACTGATAAGTATAATTTGAAAGGCACCCCTTTCCATGGAGAAACTAAAACTGGAGGAGAACTTAAATACTTCTTAATATTATCCAAAGCCTTCTGTTGCTCTGCCCTCCATGTAAACTCCTGATCGGCTTTAAGTCTGAGTAAAGGCGTGAAAGGCTCTAATCTCCCAGACAAATTAGAAATAAATCTTCTGATAAAATTTATCTTGCCGATCAAAGATTGCAACTGTTTCTTGTCTTCTGGAGGTTGGATTTTCTGTATTGCACTAATACTCCTTTGTGGCACTTCAATACCCCTCTCATGTACAAGAAAACCCAAAAATTGTCCAGCCGATACACCAAAAGCACACTTAGTAGGATTCATCTTTAAGCCATATTTCCTTGTTCTCTCAAATACTTTTCTTAGATCGGCTATATGATCAATAATCTCTTTAGATTTCACCACTACATCATCAATATATATTTCAACCAATAAACCGATCAGATCATGAAAGATATAATTCATGGCTCTCTGATATGTAGCTCCAGCACTTTTCAATCCAAAAGTCATGACAACCCACTCATACAAGCCGATTGCACCAGGACACCTAAAAGCAGTCTTGTGAATGTCTTCTTCTGCCATTAAAATCTGATTATATCCAGCATTACCATCCATAAAACTTATAATTTTATGCCCTGAAGCAGCATCTACCAATTGATCGGCAATCGGCATTGGGTATTCATCCTTAGGGGTAGCTTTATTTAAATCTCTGAAATCAATGCAGACCCTAAGCTTGCCATTTTTCTTAATCACCGGAACTATATTAGAAACCCACTCAGCATATCGGCATGGACGAATAAAACCAGCATCATATAAACGAGTAATTTCAGCTTTAATCGCATCATACATATCGGCTTTACATCGTCTAGGTGGTTGTTTATATGGCCAATAACCTGGCTTGATAGGAAGCCGATGTTCAACAGTCGATCGGCTAAGTCCTGGTATCTCAGAATACTCCCAAGCAAAGCAATCGCTGTATTCTTTCAAAAGCTTTAATAATGTAGGTTTGAATTTAGATGATAGATTCTTACTGATGAATGTCGGTCTAGGCTTATCTCCTGACCCAATGTCAACTTCTTCCAAATCATCGACCGACATGAAACCCTGACCAAGCTTACCATCAAGATCATCTACAGCATCTTTAGTATAGAAATCGAAACCCTCCACAACACCCTCAAAGTAACAACTGGGGTTCTCCACCTCCAATTGGCTGTATATCACAATCAGATACTTTTAGATAATCTCCTTGCCAGAATTTTCCTGATAAGCAATCAATTCCATCCATCTCCCAAACAGATAAATCGGCATTAGCAACATGTACTGACCTGTCGGCTGGAACAACCTCTATCTTGTCACCTTGCCATTGGATTAAGCTCTGATGCATGGTTGAAGGAATACAACAATTAGCATGAATCCAATCCCTTCCAAGCAGTAAACTATATGAACCTTTCCCATCAATGACAAAAAATGTAGTAGGAACGGTCTTGCTGCCGATTGTCAATTCCACATTAAAGACTCCTTTGACTTCTGAAGGATTGCCATCAAAATCTTTAAGAACCATATTAGTCTTGATGAGGTCATCTGAACTCCTTCCCAATTTCTTAAATGTTGCATATGGCATTAAATTCATTGCAGCCCCACCATCAACTAACATTTTAGATATCGGCTTACCGTTAATAAATCCCTTGACATACAATGGCTTGAGGTGCCGATTCTCTGTCCCCTCGGGTTTTTCAAAAACAGTCTGTTCTGGTGACAATATTAATCTAGCACAAGACTCTTCCATGATATCTGCATTGTCTTGATTAGCCCCAAATTCTGCGGGTAACACAAATACCATGTTGACCGATGAAGAAGCGATAGCCTTTCCTTTAATCAATCTCCTTGCTTCATCGGTTTTACTCTCATCGGCTGATACTATCTTACTCTTGACACGCCATTCTTGTCTTGTCTCTGTCCACTTTAGCCGATGACCGATTTCTTGTTCGACTTCATAGAACTGCCCCCTACTCCTCATTCTTTGAACCCTTCTTTTCTGACTTTTAGAAAAAATCCCAGAAGGACACCATTGAGCTCTCAAAGTATCTTCAGCATCTTCGTCCTGGAAATAATCTTGATGAATTGGGCCCAACCTCTGATGAACAGGTAACTTCTTTTGCGATAGCCGATTCTCTTTAGGATGAAATCGGCTGGAATTGTCATTATAGTTTCCCTTGACATTAGCGCAACCTGGGCAATCTTCTATCGACGGTAGTCTCATCCCTTTATTCCAACAAAATATGAAGAATTCACAGTTCCAATGCAGATCAAAACTATCATTGTCCTCATAATATTGCCTGTCTTGTCGATCATGTTTCTTCTGATACTTCTTAATCATACTTGTAGAATCAAATCTGTTGAGCCGATTGTCCTTTCTGTCGGCTATCCTCCCACTTGTATGAACCATGTTGATAGGAAAAGGATTACCATCAATTTTCATCGGCTTCTTGGAGTCATCAAATTTTATCCTTCCTTGCTCAATGGCCACCTGGATCTGTTGCCAAAATACTTTACATTCATTAGTACTATGAGACCCTGTATTGTGCCACTTGCAGTATTTCCTCCTCCCTAATTCCTCAGTCGATGGAATCACATGACCAGCAGGCAGCTGAATTTGTTTCTCCCGAAGCAAAAGATCAAAAATTTTATCAGCTTTATTGACATCAAAATCATATTTTCCTCCTTTCCAGAGTTCTTGACCCATTGACATGGAATCACCTTCTTGTTCCTTGCCCATTCGGCTGCTGCTACCTCGGGAACATCCTCTTCCTCAGAATCAGAAATATAAGAATTAATGAAGTTCACCTTTTTGAATGCTCTATTGGCCTCTTGAAATCTTTGTTCGTGTGCTGTTATCTTCTGGGCCAAATGAGCCAAACTATCAAAGTCCTGAGCCGAAAACCTCTCTTTGATCGGGGTTAACAAACCTTGGAAGGCCAAATCGGCTAGCTGAGAGTCTGTCAACGCCAAGCTGTAACATCTGTTTCTGATTTCCCTAAACCTTTGAATATAATCTTAGACAAATTCTTCTCGTTTTTGCCTAATGTTTGTCAAATCAGATAGTTTCATCTCATGAACTCCACTGTAGAAATATTTGTGAAACTGTTTTTCCAGATCGGCCCAACTGTGAACAGAATTATATGGTAAAGATGAAAACCACGTGAAGGCCGATCCAGATAGAGACAAAAGGAACAACCTCACTCTTAAAGCATCAGTAGCCGATGCCTCACCACATTGAGCTAGAAATCGGCTGACATGCTCATAAGTTGACACATTATCTTGTCCTGAGAATTTTGAAAAGTCTGGGACCTTGTATCGGCTTGGTAATGGCACTCTTTCAAAATACTCTGGATATGGATGCCGATACAAATTGTCACTATCCCTTGGTTTTAATCCGAATTGTTCTCTCATCACATCAGCTATCATATCGGCCCAAGGTTTCTGTCGAGCTCCATCTTGATGCTGTGGTTGTATCGGCTCGTCTTGATAAAACTGCGGCTGATAATACGCTTGGGAAGACGTTCTCTGCCGATATTGCACCTGTGGTGAATGAGGTTGATATTGATAATCAAAATTCCCACCTGTGTGGGTCTGAGGCATTCGTGGAGCATTAAACTCCTATTGATCGAGAATAAATTGAGCAGTAGCATTTTGTTGCTGTAAGCCTGGCACTCGCTGCCTTGCCGATGTATGCAGAATCGGTTGAACAACTGGCTGACTGGGACTAAACATAGCTGCAACTTGCTCCTCTGATACTCGAGGTATATTTAACCCGATGTGCTGGGGTTGTTGTTGGAACAATACACGAGGATTAAGCTCTGCCTGCTTCTGTGCTGACGCTGACATCTCCTGCTGAGCTGTAGCCAATGTTGATGCGATCGGCTGTCTTGGGGCTATATTCGTGTCAAGTTTTGGTTGGCTAGTCACAAGCGGCCTATACTGAGGAAAAACCCCATCTGGTAGGAAAACTGGTCCCTTGGCTTGGTGTTCAGCAATAGTGCCATCAACCACAGATTTGATCATATTTGTTAGGGTATTGACAAGCACTCCTGACTGATTGATCAAAGCATGATGCACAGCGTAGTCAATTCGATCTTGTAAGCTCGTAGGTTCTTCAGGAGACTCTTCTTGCTTGACCCTTTTGTCCTTTCCAGAGCTCGATTCTGGCTCTTCATTGTTGGGTAAAGCTACTTTGTACCTCTGAACCACCGTCCCCGATCTTGTCTGAACAAAAGAATGTAAATACTGGTTCTGAAGCTTGTTCATTATGTCTTCTAACTCTGCCTTCTGCTCCGATGTCAACTTGTCCACCGTCATTGGGATAATATTCTCTGGGCTAACATCGGTTGTCTTGATGTCTACCATGATGAAAATTCTTCGAAGTCCCACTGGGCGTGCCAAAAGCGTGTTGATGTAAAAAAAACACACACTGGCCTGGGAGATCTGCTTAACTCCAGTGCAGGTCCAAAGGTTTACTTTCGGGTTCTGGGCGTGCCAATTGGTTTGATCCTGCAACCAATAAGAAACAAAGAAAGAAAACGTAACTAAATCCACCAATGATAGCCGATCGGCTAGCTTGCCGATGACATATCATTGAGCATTGAGCCGATGCAAAGTGCATTAAATCGGCTATAACAGACAAGGCAGGATAAAGCTAAATCTACTCAATCGGCTGTAGATATCAATAACATATAATCTAAGTCTCAAAATATATTTAAACTAAGTGATTGGGATAGATCGGACAGGGCGCCGAGACAGTATAAATCACCTATATTTAAGTATATTATAAGGCATAAATTATATGTATTCACAGCATAGCCGATTAGGTGAATCTAACATGTATCGGCTAAAACTCCGATACTACTTTATGCAGAGATATTATCATGAACACAATATATTGAACAACTATCAAATTGCCATTAAGAGATTTCCAATCAGATTTGATAACAAGCTCAATATATTTTATTATGTTAATATCTCAATATAAAGGGCAGATTTAAAATATCAAGATTAACAAGATTATTAAACCGGGTAAGGTCGGCTAAAACCCCGACACTATCTCTATTAGCAATCATAAACAGGCTAGAGATTAAAGTTCTAAACATGATTTAGTAGGTCAAACTTAACTGATGCAGCACCAAATATGTAAAGAAACATAATGTCTAGATGATCAAGTTGATGAAAACCTCTTCGAGATGGTGGATGCACTATACAATCTAGATCAAAAACGATATATAACTCTATCGGCAACTTTCTATGAAATAGGCATTAACCGATCTAGGTTATATACTGATATCAATTCAGATTATATAGTATATATGATAACTCGACGATTTACACAAACAAGATTAGAGTATCATGAAGATGGAAGCACTAATCCCGAGAGCGCAAGCCGCCATGACAAGTTTTACCTCTTGTTGGAGATCGAAGCCGATGCAGCCCAACTCAAAAGCAAGAGCTCGTCGAAAAGAGTAAAAGAGAAAAAGGTGGCGGTGCGCCGAAGTTGTTGTATTGATCTCCCCTTTTTTTACACAAGCCTGGGTTCAATTTATACCCAGAAGTACACAATATGTCCTTGTCGGACACGACTCTTATTTCTATTACAACTCATACTAAGGATAACTCCCTAATACAAACTCTAACCAGCAATATCCATTAGGAAACTAACACTATATTCTAATTAATAGATACAATTCCCTCTTTCGGACCCAATCCGTACGTGGGAATCTCTATGAAGCTCATCAACCGAACCCGACAATGATTCTGCCATCTTCTCATCGGAATCGGCTACATCAACTAACCTTGTCTGACTCTGTCTCAGCCGATGAACGCGATAGCCGATTCGGTCATCTGCCGACACACACCATAGCCGATTCGGTCACCAACCGATTCCTGCTCTGTTTTAGTAACCGCCAGCTTCCTCCAAATCCGCTTCGATTCTATCTTCAAGTCCAATAACTGATTTACCAAATTTGGTCGTTAACAGTATCCCATGTCGACAGACAATCTGGGTCATGTATAGCTCGGCTAGTCTTTCTCCAAAATTAGTAGTCTTAATTGGGATGAAGTGAGCGGCCTTGGTAAGACGGTCCATTGTTACCCATATGGAGTCGTAGCCAGAAGGAGTTTTGGGAAATCCAGTGATGAAGTCCATCCCTATTTCTTTCCACTTCCACTCGGGTACCTTTAAAGGTTGTAACAATCCGGCGGGCTTCTGATGTTCTACTTTTACACGTTGGCAGACATCACATAATGCCACATACTCCGTGACGTCACGCTTCATCCTAGGCCACCAATAGTAATGCTTGATGTCTTGATACATTTTGGTGCTACCGGGGTGTATGGATTAGGCAGACTCGTGGGCTTCCCGGAGTATCAGGTCTTTTAGTTTCTTGCTGTCGGGGACACAGATACGCTTTCCTAACCGTAGTATTAATTCCTCGTCCAAGGAGTGTTCTGGGGCTTTTCCCTTCTTGATAAGCTCCTTGATTTATGTGATCCCTTTGTCATCTAACTGGGCTTCACTGATATGTCGCTCTAGGGTGGGTTGTACTACCAACGTGGCAAGGGTTGCGGGTTTCACCACATTTATCCTTAGTTTCTTCAGTCTCCTGCATAGTTCTAGATGGTGTGGTAGGAAGGCCAAAGCGTTGCAATGCACCTTCTGGCTTAATGCATCGGTAACCACGTTAGCCTTACCCGGGTGATAGTGTATCCCGAGGTCATAATCTTTAATTAGTTCTAGCCGTCTTCTTTGTCTGAGGTTGAGTTCAGTCTGAGTGAAAATGTACTTCAAACTCTTATGGTCAGTGTATACTTCACACCTACTGCCGATCAAGTAATGCCGCCAAATCTTGAGGGCATGCACTACTGCTGCTAATTCTAGGTCATGGGTAGCGTAGTTCATCTCATGGGGCTTTAGCTCTCTGGAGACATAGGCAACCACTCTTCCTTCTTGCATGAGCACAGATCATAGTCCTTGCCTGGTGGCGTTGTAGTAGATATCAAAATCTTTCTACATGTCCAGGAGGGTTAAGACAGGAGAAGTGGTTAGTCTCTTCTTCAGGTCCCGAAAAACTCCTTTCACAAGCTGCCCTCCAAATAAAATTTTGGTCCTTCTTGAGTAATTTGGTCATGGGTTTGGCAATCCTGGAGAATCCTTCTATGAATCTTTGGTAATATCCCGCCAAACCGAGGAAACTCTGACCAAGGCTGTGGTTGGGGCTTTCCACGAGAGCACATCTCTGACCTTACCAGGGTCTACCTCTACTCCGCCGACAGAGATGACATGGCCAAGGAAAGCAACCCTATCGAGCCAAAATTCACACTTGGAGAATTTGGCGTAAAGCTGATGTTCTCTTAGTTTACCCAAAACCAATCTTAGGTGCTCGGAGTGCTCTTGGAATAGATGAGAATGTCATATATGAATACCATGACATACTTGTCAAGGCATTCGATGAACACCTGGTTCCTAAGGTTTATGAAGAAGGCTAGGGCATTCGTATGGCCAAAAGACATGGCAGTATACTCGTAAAGCCCATAACGAGTGGAGAAGGCCATTTTGGGTATGTCTTCTTGGCGAATCTTTAACTGGTGATATCCGGACCTTAAGTCTATTTTGGAAAAGACCTTGGCTCCTTGCAACTGATCGAACAGGTCATCAATCCTCGGGACAGGGTACTTGTTTTTTATGGTCACTTCATTTAAGGCTCAGTAATCCACACACATTCTCTTGGTCTTGTCCTTCTTTTCGACCAAGAGAACGGGAGCTCCCCAAGGAGACATGCTGGGCCTCACGAATCCTTTTTCTTCTAGTTCCTCGATTTGCTTCTTGACTTCTGCCTATTCGTTGGGGGCCATTCTGTAGGGTCTCTTGGATATAGGGGCTGTGCTTGGGGCAAGGGTGATAGAAAACTCAATTTCTCTGTCTGGCGGCATTCCGGGTAGTTCTTCTGGAAAAACATCTAGGTACTTATTAACTACCGGTACTTCCTCCAAAGGGATGGCTTCAACATGGTTAAGGGTGGGTCGCTCTATCAATCGGCGGGGAGAGGTGAATCTTATTTTCTTCCCGA